>JAVJIF010018283.1:0-82457 GCA_038442645.1 Agave tequilana
GCAAGCAAGTAAATATGACAATGATTATGATGAGCAAGAATAAGAGCAAGTATAGTAAAAGAGTGCAAGAAAGTAAACCAATCGCAAACACAAGGATATGTTATCGAGGTTCGAGCACCCAGCTCTACTCCCCGCCTTCCCAGAAGAATTCTAGCTACTTCCACTATCACAAAGAACAATTACAATGGAGTACCCAACTCCTACAATCTCAAGAACAAGTGATTTCTTGGTAGTCAAAAGACCACAAACTCTCTCTTTCAAAAATCTCTTCCCTTACAAAGGTCCTTAGAGAATAATGAGTAGAATTGAAGCTCTTTTGTGTAAGAAAAAGAAATTGAAATCAGAGAAAAACTTTTGAAAACCCTTCAGAAAATTGAGAGAATTTAGCACAAAAAACCAAGAACTTTGAAAGCCTTAAACTTTTGAATTTTTAGCAATAATTGTTGTTGTAACCAATCTCTCCCAAACACCCCTATTTATAGGAGAGGGCTAGGGTTTAGGGACAAAACATAATTACTGATGTTTAGGAGGTAATTAGATCAAAATATATCTTTAAACGAATTTTTAAACACAAAAGACAAAATAAAACAGCTCTTAAAAATCTGCCCGTTACTGTTCAAACGGTCAGATCGGTCGACCGGGCCGGTCGACCGGTAGTACAAAAATTCGACCGTTATAGGCTAGCGGTCGACCGACCCGGTCGACCGATAAAACCTGTGAGCAAAAAAAAATAGTCCGGTCGACCGCCTCGGTCGACGACAGACATGCACATGGATACGTGCATCTGCCAGAACTTCGGTCGACGGTCCGGTCGACCGGACCAGACTGACACAGACTCGGTCGACTGCCCCGGTCGACCGGATCAGGTCAAAAATTGATTTTAGAAAAGAAAACAAGGAGGATTTTGATTTTAACAAAAATACTTTTGAACAGGGAATAGTATAAAACATAAATATATATCAGTAGGCAAAAACTTGTATGCAAAATATTTTTGTATAATTTATAAGAAATTATTTTGGAATGAGCATGTGCGCAAAAACGTGTGGATAGAGCTTCAAACCTATCCACTATTCTTAACATACTATAAACTGAAAAACAAATTACATGAGACTTCTTGTGCTATCTTCAGTCTTTGAGCCATCCAATGCCTTGCTAGTGCCTTCTCTTATATGATCCTTCCTTGATGTGCAATTTGCCTTCCTTGCTTTGTGGAACTTAGAAGTTCTTGCAATAGCTAAGCAAATGGTCTCTAAACATGGTACAAAACTGAAACTCATCTTAACAAACTTGTTAGTACCAAATAGCTCTAATTTGGTTTGTCATCATCAAACACCAAAACAATTGGAGAGTGTAACCTCTTGGCCAACAATCTCCCCCTTTTTGATGATGACAAAACAAATAGGCTATTGACAAAAATGTAGGGAGGAGAAAACTCCCCTCAAATTATGCTATACATAAAAATACAAGAATATGCTCTAGATACTAATAATTGAAATGATGCACCAATTATTGAAACTAATTAAAACAAATAAAGCACATAAATTGCTCTTGATACCAAAAATACAACCAAAAATACCAAAACAACTAAAAACACAAGAATTCATAAAACCAAAACATATAAATTCATAAAACAAATTAAAGCATATAAATTCACATGGAACCAAGACCAAATGAACTATTTTGTCATGTATTATTCTCCCCCTTTTTGTCATACATCAAAAAGGGTTATGAAAAACATGTCTATTCAATAATACAAACATTAAGTTCCACAAATAAACGAAAATCTAGCAAAATCAAGAGGTTTAGTGAAAATATCGGCTAGTTGTAAATCCGTGGAAACATAATCAATATCTATATCACCTTTCTCAAAATGATCTCTAAGAAAGTGATATCTAATCTCAATGTGCTTGGTCTTACTATGTTGATTTGCATTTTTGGTCATGTGTATAGTACTAGTATTATCACAAAATATTTTTATATGATCAAAGTGCAAATCAAAATCAAGGAGAGTATGTTTCATCCAAAGGACTTGTGCACAACAAGCCCCCGCGGCAACATACTCCGCCTCGGCGGTGAGAGAGCTACGGAATTTTGTTTCCTAGAGGACCATGAAACAAGACAATTACCAAGAAATTGACATGTCCCACTAGTACTCTTTCTATCTACTCTACAACCCGCATAGTCGGCATCCGAATAACTAGTCATTGAAAAATCTATAGTTTTCGGATACCAAAGACCCATTCCAATAGTGCCCTTAATATAACGAATAATGCGTTTTACCGCAATAAGATGAGACTCTTTAGGACACGATTGAAATCTAGCACAAAGACACACACTAAACATGATATCCGGCCTACTTGCCGTCAAATATAAAAGACTTCCATCATGCTTCTATATAATTTAATATCACACATTTACCTTGATCGTCCTTATCAAGCTGGTTGTAGTTGCCATTGGAGTGTTGCAAGCCTTTGATCCTTCAAGCCCAAACTTCTTTACTAGCTCCTTTGCGTACTTGGCTTGATTAATGAAGGTTCCGTCTTGCAATTGCTTGATTTGGAGTCCAAGGAAGAAATTGAGCTCACCCATTGAAGACATTTCAAATTCAAGTTGCATGACTTTCTCAAAATCCTTGCATAAAGCTCATTAGTAGATCCAAAAATTATATCATCAACATAAATTTGCACAATTAAAATATCATTATCAACATGCTTAGTGAAAAAGAGTTGTGTCTACTTTGCCTTTAATAAAATCATTTGAAATGAGAAAACTAGAAAGCCTTTCATACCAAGCTCTTGGAGCTTGTTTCAATCCATACAAGCTTTATCAAGTTTAAAAATAAAATCGGGATGAACATGATCAATAAAACCGGGAGGTTGAGAAACATAAACTTCTTCATTAATAAAACCATTTAAAAATGCACTTTTTACATCCATTTGAAAAAGTTTAAAATTTTTAAAACATGCAAAAGCTAGTGTCATCCGTATGGCTTCAAGCCGTGCTACGGGTGCAAAGGTCTCCTCAAAGTCAATTCCCTCAACTTGAGTGTAACCTTGGGCCACTAACCTAGCTTTATTCCTAATGACATTTCCGGACTCATCCATCTTGTTTCTAAAGATCCACTTAGTACCAATTATTGGTCTATCGTGGGGCTTAGGAACAAGGTGCAAAACTTGGTTGCGCTCAAATTGATTGAGTTCCTCTTGCATGGCAAGCAACCAATATGGGTCCGTCTCGGCTTCGAAAATGCCTTTGGGTTCAAAATGAGAAATGAAAGCAAAGTTACCACATAGGTCATGGAGTTTGGAGCGCGTAGTGACTCCTTTAGATGCATCACCCAAGATGAGCTCCTTAGGATGATTTGTAGCGTATCTCCAAGTTTTAGGAAGCGGTTGAGTGCTTTCCTCCTTATCCTCTTGAACTTCACCAATAGGATCTAGCTTTTCTTCTTGAGCGGGTGAGTCCTTCAAGGATAGTCTCTCCATGTCTTCACCTAATGGTTCAAACTCTACAACATTCTCAACAAACACATTAGATTCTTCAAACTTAACATGCATGGATTCTTCAATGGTTTGAGAAGATCTAATGAAAACTCTATATGCTTTGCTAGTAGAGGAATATCCAACAAAGATAGTCTCATAAGCCTTAGCATCAAATTTACCCAAATTATCCTTAGTATTCAAAACAAAAACACTTGCATCCAAAAACTTTAAAATATGCAACATTTGGTTTTCTAGAATGATACATTTCAAATGATGTTTTGAAGAATTTTTGCACAAATAAATACGATTTGATATATAGCATGCGGTGTTTACGGCCTCGGCCCATAAATATTGAGGGAGGTCATATTCACTTATCATTGTCCTAGCCATCTCTTGCAGTGTTCTATTTTTCCTTTCTACAACTCCATTTTGTTGTGGAGTTCTAGGACAAGACATTTCATGCTTAATTCCCTTTTCATCACAATAAGTCATGAAGAGTTGGTTAACAAACTCACCACCTCTATCACTCCTTATTCTCAAAATCGAAAAACCCTTTTCTTTTCAACTCTTTTTCGAAAAATTTTAAAATGAGAAAAAGTTTGATCTTTATTTTGTAAAAAGAAAACCCAAGTAAAACGGGAGAAATCATCAACTAAAACAAATGCAAATCTACTTCCATTTAAACTCTTAGTTTTAGTTGGTCCAAAAAGATCCATATGAATTAATTCTAAAGGCCTAGTTGACATGATATCCTTGATTGGTTTAAAGGAAGACTTGGTTTGTTCCCAAGTTGGCACGCACTACAAATGCGGTCTTTCTCAAAATCCAAGCAAGGTATACCCTTCACCAATTCCTTTGAATTAATCCTAGAAATATGGTCAAAAAATGCATGTCCTAGTCTTCTATGCCAAAGCCAAGAATTTTCATCAAAAGCATTCAAGCATTTAGTAGAACAATCTAAATTAAGCATGTCAATAATATAAACATTATTATCACGAAAACCGGTGAGAATACAAATATCGGATTTAACATCAAAAATCTTACATGAGGAATCATCAAAAACAACTTTAAGTCCACGGTCACAAAGTTGACTAATGCTAAGCAAATTATGTTTTAAACCATCAACTAAAACAACATTCTCAATAATAGGAGATGCACCAATTTGAATGTTACCTATACCGATGATAGTTCCTTTGGAGTCATCCCCGAAGGTGACGGTGCCACCTTCCATGTACCTTGATAGGGTTGTGAAGTTGTTGATGTCCCATGTCATGTGTCTTGAACAACCACTATCAAGGTACCACCGCTCCCTACGTTGGAGCTTTGGTGTGTACCTACATCAAACAATTTAAGACTTGATTTTGGTACCCACATTTTCTTGGGTCCTCTAGGGTTAGTGTCATGAACCCAAACAAGATTATTTGTTCTATTTAGTTGATCATAGCAAAACTTAGCTAAATGTCCATTTTTACCACAATATGTGCATCTATATACTCTACCATATTTAAAAGCATAATGGGTGTGTGATTTGTGAGCATGGGCATTGTGAGCATGAACATGAGACGTGTTAGGTGTAGTGTGAGCATGAGGAATCTTAGCATGAGATGTGTGCTTTTTAGAAAATTTTTCTTCAAGTTTCTTAGTATTAAAGGCACAATCTTTTAAAACTTTTTCAAAATCATTCATTTTGGATTTAAAAGAAGAAATTTCTTTTTCATCAATAATAGGAGATTTTGCCTTACAAGTACTCTTGTAGGCACAAAATTCTTTTGCATGGAAATGAAATTAGAAGAAATATCATCTTTTTCTTTAGAAACAATGGCAAGTTGATTCTTAAGAAAAGCAACTTCTTTTTGTAATTTTATGCATTCAATTTTCTTGTTATCATAAGTTTCAGAAAGTTCTACAAAAGCATGCACTAGAACTTCCTTACTTACATCATCATCTTCATCATCAAGGGATTGAGGGGTTACCTTGGGTGGTGTGTTTGCCATGTTAGCTTGATCCACCTCCTCTTCGGACTCGCTTTCCGAATCCCATGTTACTTTGTAGGCTTTCTTCTCCTCCGGTTTCTTTGGCTTGAAGGAGGAAGTCATCTTCTTCTTGAACTCCGGACAATCCGCCATGATGATGTCTGGGTTTGCGGCAATTATAGCAAATGATCTTCCGCTCCTCTTTGCCCTCGAATCTTCTCCGGAAGTTGAACTTGTTCTTTCGGTACAACCTCTTGACATTCCGTACGAGTAGAGTTAGCTCCTCATCTTCTTCTTCGTCTTCATCATCGTCATCATTGGTGGATGAAGTCTTGAAGGCTATGGATTTCTTCTTTGAAGTAGTGGCTTCTTCTCTTGCCTTCTTCTCCATCTCATGGGTCTTTAGGTTCCCAATGAGACTAATGATGTCCATCTCGTCCTTGTCGTTCAACTCCTTAAGGTGGTGGCCTTGATCTCCCATGATGAAGGAAGAGCCCGAATTACTTTCCGCACCTTTTGATCGTGGAGATGTCATCACCTAAGGAAGAAAGACCATTAGTGATTTTAGTGAAACGAGTAATCATACAATCAATGGATTCATCATCAAGCATTTTAAATGATTCATATTGAAACCTCAAGAGATCTATCTTAGCTCTCTTGACTTGTGAAGTCTCTTCATGTGTGACCAATAAGTGTTGCCAAATCTCATAGGCGGATTGGCAATGAATTACCCGTGTAAGGTCATCCTCATTCAAGGCGGTTAATAGGGAGTTTTGGGCTTTGGAGTTAGCCTCATATTCTCTAAAGTTGAAGTCGGTCCAAGTGCTCTCATCACTATTGTTGCCCAATGGCCTTCCACTCTAGTTTTGATGATGATCAACACTCATGTAGTTATGTTTACTAATATTCTTGTGTTTCTAAGTTTCAGATCATTAACAGGATATTAGTTGGTGATTAGCTTCAACAAGATGATTAGAAGCTTATCATGGTGATTCCGGTGCCAAAGCTTAAAGATCATACCTTTGCACTTGGAGAATCACGGAGTTTTGGAGCAAGTCTACTTGAAGATGATGATCGTCAAGAAGACTTAGGTATCCTAGTTTAGATAGAGTTTTTAGATCCATTTGTAAAGCTTAGTTTAGTTGATATGCTCAAGTGAACACAAAACACACACATTTTATGATTTGATATTTGGTTTTTATGAATAGTTGATCAAAACAAGTTTACATATGGTATATGTATAGTAGATGTTTTCTATTTATACATACATGCTTTAACTTGGTAAACAAACTTATTTTGATATCCCTATTCATGTTTTGGAAAAATCAAGTTTGATAAAAATACGGTTTTTGTTTTTGATAAAATTTGCAAGACACAAAAATGAATTGATATGTTGATATATTGTCTTGAAATTTTTATCACATGTTTATGTTTTAACATAAAATGATAAAACAAGTTTTATGGAATTTTCAGAAATGATAAAAGATTTTTGTAAAATATTTTTTCCAAAATTTCTGACCTGGTTTTTGGGCTGACAGGCTGGTCGGTCGACCGTGCCGGTCGACCGCACCAAAGGGCGGTCGACCGATACGGTCGACCGATGTGCACAGATGTGCATGTCTGTTAAGCACAGAACCGGTCGACCGGGTCGGTCGACCGAGGTGAGAGCTCTGCTCTCGGGATTTTTCGGTCGACCGGGCCGGTCGACCGCTTGTGCCCAACGGTCACATTTTTGACCGTTGGCGGTCGACCGGACCGGTCGACCGGTGGCTGTCAGAACTGCCACATCAGCCTAACGGCTAGTTTTGTATAGGGGCTATATAAACCCCATCTCTTTGGGGATTTTGGCCAAGTTTTTCAAGAAGAAAAATACCAGTTTCTAAAGTGATTAAAAGAGTTTTAAAAGAGTTTTAAGTGCTAACAAGATTTATTCTTTGTGTTTTTGGGTTTTGGAAAAATCAAAGAAATTGGAATTTGGGATTTTTGTATTGGCTTTCATTCTTTATCTTTTACAAGAAATTTCCCAAGTGTTTTCTTTGAGTTCTTGTTTTCCAAAACACATAGTTTCCACACTTGAGCTATATCATACTATCCTAAACTATTAGGATCTTTGTTTTGTGGAAAAAGAAAGAAAGAGAAGTGTTTGAGGTTGTTGTTGTAAACCTCTTGTGTTGTAACCCTCCTTTTATTTGTGAATCCCTCTTCGGTAGAGGTGATCGGAGTGGTATTGGTTTGGATCCCTCAAGTGTGAGGTGATTGGGATTGTGTTTGTAAGCCTCTTAGGTAGAGGTGTGGTTGTTGGTTGACACCTCTAGTGTGAGGTGTTGTGGTTTGTATTGAGAAAGGAGTTCGGTACTCCTTGAGTTGTAGAAATCCTCTTCGGTAGAGGTTCCCTCGGTGGGAGTTGAGTTAGTGGAAATCCTACACGGTGGTGTAGGCGGGGATGTAGAGCAAGGTGCTCGAACCTCGAAACAAATCTTTGTGTTAGCGTTTGATCCATTGTCTCTCAACCCTTACTCTCTTTACTTTGTGCAAGCATCATTCATTCATTGCATACATATCTTATACATTGCTTGTGTTGCCTTACATCTTTTATATTGCAATTCATTCTTATATGCTTGGCTTGATTGTGTGTGCACACATTTCATATTGCTTGGATTGCTTGTGTGTGTGGGCCTAATTTGTACTCATCCAACAAGAGCTTCACATAGCACCTCAACCCATTTCAAGGGGAATCAAGAGGAGTTAGTCCAGAGCCTCGCAAGGGAATTCGGCTACACTTGTTGTATTGTATCAAGTTTGTGCAACATTTGCATTAGCTTCCGCATTTAGCGCACTTAGTTTGCATTAAGTTTCTTAGATTAGCACTTACACCTATTCACCCCCCTCTAGGTGTTTTTCAATTGGTATCAGAGCTAGTGCTCCTGATACTTAGGCTTAACATCCTAGGAGTGATCCATTTGCTTGCTAATCTACATTTGCATTTGATTGTTTGCACATATTTAGTTTATCCCATGGACTTCATGACCCCTCCTAGCTTTGACCCTTCCAACATTGATGTTTGGAAGTATAGGATGTCCATGTACCTAAAGACCCTAGGTTTGCATGTTTTCCTTGCCGCCACCAAGAGATGTTATCTTGGTGATGGTAATCATATAGGGGCCAATGCACAAGCCCTAGAGGCCATTAGAAGCACATTACCTAAAGATTATCTTATGTGTGTTTCTAATCTTGATTCCGCTTTTGCAGTGTGGAACAAGTTGTCAACAACCACCAACACCTCCAAGCTTCAGGTCCAAATCCAACAAGAAGAGGAATCTAGTGGAGAATCCAACTCTATATGCTACATGGTCCAGGGAATGACTCCTTGAGGTACACTCGGAAACTCCATTAGATAGTGATGATGATGCTAGTTCTTCAAAAAATGATATTGTTGATCCACATGCTTTGAATGAAGAACTTTCAATTGTTTGTGAGAAATTAATTGAGAAGTATAAGATTTTGAAAAAGAAAAGTCTAGGAATAGAAAAAGAAAATAAGTGTTTGAATTCTAGACTTAATATTGCTTTGCAAGAGAAAGAGGAGATCTCTAATGATAGGGATTCATTAAGATCTCAACTTAATCTTGTATTAAAAGAAAATGAATTTTGAAAAATAAAAATGATTGCCATGTTCTTTTGAAGAAAATGAAAACTTGTCTTCAAAAGTTGATTTTGTTTTAAAAGAAAATGATTCTTTGAAAATTAAGATTGCTTCAATTTCTAAAGATTTGGATGCATGTTTGAAGAAAAATGAGGTTTTGCATAAAAAAATTGATGCTCATGTTTGCCATGCTAGTGTAGCCTCATCATCTAGACTACCTAATGCATGTACCTCTTCTTCTAAGATTAATGATGATATTTGTATGCTTAAGAAGAGAGTAGATTGTTGGGCTCCACTATGAGCCAATGTGCTAAGAATCATACACGCTTGGAATCCTTGGTTCGAAAGAAACAAGTTCCATCTTCTATGCATGCACACCCTCCACGGCATACACATGCTCCACACGGACACCATCAACACAAGTATGCTCATGTGTACACATGTACACATTGTGGCCGAAAAGGCCATCTTGCTAAATTTTGCTATGATCGTTTACATGTTGAAAATTTAGCCAAGAAGTTTGTTTGGGTTAGAGAAGGGACTAACCCCATGGACCCAACAAGATGTGGGTACCAAAGACCACCCCTCCTATTTTTGATGTAGGTGTGGGCTCTCACATGACGTGAGAGTGATGACACCTTGGAGTGGATGCGTTCCGGACTTCATGGGAATCAAATTGGATGCATCACTTTCAAGGGAAGAGATGGTGGAGAGGACCACCAAGTTTTGGAGACAAGGAGGTTGCCTTCTAGGTTTGGTAACAATTCCTAACTCCTTATTATTTGTTTACATGCTTTATATTTCATCTTTGATTATAGCATGTTTTTGATGTCTATGGATTAGTATGTTCATTCCATGTTTATTAGATCCTTGACATACATATATAGTATTTGAGACACATATGCTTATTTGAATCATACTTAGTGTTCTCACTTTAGTTTAAGCTATAATGTACATCATGAATCTAATACACGTGAATTCACATAATAATCATGTTTTAGTTTTATCATGATGATTTATTTTGTTTTGATGCTTCATGTTTTGAATATATGTTTAGATGTTAGTTTTCATTAAGACTAGTTATATACTTGTACATAGAATGGGCCACAAACAAATCTATATATGTTTGGGATTGAATGCTTGTTTGTTCCCATTAGATGTGCTAGTATAGTCTAGTTTTGATGATTCATACATTTTAAACTTGTATTCCATTTTTGGTATTTGTTCTTATGAGTTTTCATTTCATGTATATGTGTATTTTGCCAAACTTGAAGATATACATGTATACCCCTTGAGTCATTTGCCTTTCATGCAAATATCTATTATGGACTCAAAGTGTGTTTAAGGGATATGTATGTATACTTCTTGTGTTGACAAATCATACATATACCTTGAAAAGAATTGGTATCAAATTGTTTTAATGAAAAGCTAAATTTTCATACTTTTCATGCTTTTCATGTTTTCATGATTGTCATGTTTATTGTGTCAATATTTAACTTCATGTATATGTCCATCTTATCCAAACTATTGACTATACATGAGTATCCTTTTTGAGCCACGTGCCTTAATGCATATATTTTGTGGACTCGTTATGTTTTGGATATGTATGTATACTATAGTTTGTATTAGACATACATATGCCTTGAAGATTAGATAGTTTTGATGATTTCGTGTTTTAAGGAATAATTGAGTCTTATTTATGCCTAATTGAACTTGAGTGTTTGATATGATGTGAATTTCATGTTTATGAAAAACAATTTGTTTTATTCCTTGCTTGAAGGATTTCGTACTAGTTAACAAGCTTTCCATTTAACTAGTTGCGATGTTCTTCAATTTGGTAGTGATTTTCAAACTAAGCTATATTTTCAAATCTATTTTGAAAACCCCTACCATCCAAGGGCGGTAGGATGGGAGATCATGTTCATGTATGCCTTAAATTGAAAATCTTTAAAACTTGAATTATGATTGGGTGGTAGAGAATATGATGTATACACTTGAACTTATTGTTATGTCAATTGGTATCATTGAACTCTTTCAATTGGTATCATTTTGATCTTCTTGTATACTCATATATGTTTTGTATGTATGTATGCTTTAAATTTCAAGTATATCAATTTCTATTGGTATCTATTTTTCATACATATATATGTTTGTGTTTATGCTAGTGCTTGAGTTTCAATTTTGTTTAAATTGATTACTTTTAAATTGTTATCAAGACTATGCATGACTTTAGTTTGTTTTTCATAAAGGGGGAGAAAATTTGATTTTGTACTTCAATTGGTATTTGTACTCCCACTCTTTATGTTTAAAAGTTGTTATTTTGAACATATGATATCAACATCAAATTTGTTTCTATGTTTTTCAAAATAAAATATATTCTTACAATTGGTATCAAAATTTGTGTTTAGACATTCAAAATTTGTTATGTTATTTTACAATTGGTAATTTGTTATGTTTAATTACAATTGGTATCTCAAAATATTGTTTAAAGAAAATATTCAAAGTTTTGATTTGTATTTCCTATATGCAAGGAGAGCTTAACATCTCTCTTACATATAGATTCATGTTGAGTATATTATAAATTGAGGAGCTTGACAACTCTTCTTTATATGATATACGTGTGTAGGGGGAGCTTCACATCTCCTCTTATGCATTACATAATATGTGTTATGTGAATTGGGGCTTGTCATCCCTTCTTCATGTAATGCATATGTGTAGGGAAGCTAACTTAGCGTCTTCCTCTTCATGAATGTATATAGCATATAACATATATTGATCCTTGTTTATTGATATCAAGATGCTTCATTGACATATTTTTAATTGATATCATGTTTTGTAGTCACCCCTATTGACTTTGTTTTTTGTTTTAGACAAAAAGGGGGAGAACATTGTTTGCATTGTTTTGATTGACAAAAAGGGGGAGAAAGATTTTTACCCCTCATTTTATCTATGGTTTTGATTGTTTACCCCTTTGTTGATGATTGACAAAAAGGGGGAGAAGTATTTATGAAGTTTTATATGCATGCTTATGTTTATGCATATATTATGTTTTAATCTCAAGAATCTCAAGAATATTAAGTTTAATTGATTTATAGAGTTTGCTTTGTAATTGGTATCTAGAGTTTATTTTGTTTTGAATATTCCATTTGATATCTAGAACCATTTATTGTTTATGCATACGCATGTTTCATGTTTAATATTCATTGCATATATTTATTGTTTATCCCTATGCATGAGTTAAGGGGAGCTTCTTTGAAGCTTATCTTTAATCCATGCATATATAACTCCATGAGTTTTGTCATCATCAAAAAGGGGGAGATTGTTGGCCCAATGGCCTTCCACTCTAGTTTTGATGATGATCAACACTCATGTAGTTATGTTTACTAATATTCTTGTGTTTCTAAGTTTCAGATCATTAACAGGATATTAGTTGGTGATTAGCTTCAACAAGATGATTAGAAGCTTATCATGGTGATTCCGGTGCCAAAGCTTAAAGATCATACCTTTGCACTTGGAGAATCACGGAGTTTTGGAGCAAGTCTACTTGAAGATGATGATCGTCAAGAAGACTTAGGTATCCTAGTTTAGATAGAGTTTTTAGATCCATTTGTAAAGCTTAGTTTAGTTGATATGCTCAAGTGAACACAAAACACACACATTTTATGATTTGATATTTGGTTTTTATGAATAGTTGATCAAAACAAGTTTACATATGGTATATGTATGGTAGATGTTTTCTATTTATACATACATGCTTTAATTTGGTAAACAAACTTATTTTGATATCCCTATTCATGTTTTGGAAAAATCAAGTTTGATAAAAATACCGGTTTTTGTTTTTGATAAAATTTGCAAGACACAAAAATGAATTGATATGTTGATATATTGTCTTGAAATTTTATCACATGTTTATGTTTTAACATAAAATGATAAAACAAGTTTTATGGAATTTTCAGAAATGATAAAAGATTTTTGTAAAATATTTTTTCCAAAATTTCTGACCTGGTTTTTGGGCTGACAGGCTGGTCGGTCGACCGTGCCGGTCGACCGCACCAAAGGGCCGGTCGACCGATACGGTCGACCGATGTGCACAGATGTGCACGTCTGTTAAGCACAGAACCGGTCGACCGGGTCGGTCGACCGAGGTGAGAGCTCTGCTCTCAGGATTTTTCGGTCGACCGGGCCGGTCGACCGCTTGTGCCCAACGTCACATTTTTGACCGTTGGCGGTCGACCGGACCGGTCGACCGGTGGCTGTCAGAACTGCCACATCAGCCTAACGGCTAGTTTTGTATAGGGGCTATATAAACCCCATCTCTTTGGGGATTTTGGCCAAGTTTTTCAAGAAGAAAAATACCAGTTTTCTAAAGTGATTAAAAGAGTTTTAAAAGAGTTTTAAGTGCTAACAAGATTTATTCTTTGTGTTTTTGGGTTTTGGAAAAATCAAAGAAATTGGAATTTGGGATTTTGTATTGGCTTTCATTCTTTATCTTTTACAAGAAATTTCCCAAGTGTTTTCTTTGAGTTCTTGTTTTCCAAAACACATAGTTTCCACACTTGAGCTATATCATACTATCCTAAACTATTAGGATCTTTGTTTTGTGGAAAAAGAAAGAAAGAGAAGTGTTTGAGGTTGTTGTTGTAAACCTCTTGTGTTGTAACCCTCCTTTTATTTGTGAATCCCTCTTCGGTAGAGGTGATCGGAGTGGTATTGGTTTGGATCCCTCAAGTGTGAGGTGATTGGGATTGTGTTTGTAAGCCTCTTAGGTAGAGGTGTGGTTGTTGGTTGACACCTCTAGTGTGAGGTGTTGTGGTTTGTATTGAGAAAGGAGTTCGGTACTCCTTGAGTTGTAGAAATCCTCTTCGGTAGAGGTTCCCTCGGTGGGAGTTGAGTTAGTGGAAATCCTACACGGTGGTGTAGGCGGGGATGTAGAGCAAGGTGCTCGAACCTCGAAACAAATCTTTGTGTTAGCGTTTGATCCATTGTCTCTCTAACCCTTACTCTCTTTACTTTGTGCAAGCATCATTCATTCATTGCATACATATCTTATACATTGCTTGTGTTGCCTTGCATCTTTTATATTGCAATTCATTCTTATATGCTTGGCTTGATTGTGTGTGCACACATTTCATATTGCTTGGATTGCTTGTGTGTGTGGGCCTAATTTGTACTCATCCAACAAGAGCTTCACATAGCACCTCAACCCATTTCAAGGGGAATCAAGAGGAGTTAGTCCAGAGCCTCGCAAGGGGAATTCGGCTACACTTGTTGTATTGTATCAAGTTTGTGCAACATTTGCATTAGCTTCCGCATTTAGCGCACTTAGTTTGCATTAAGTTTTTTAGATTAGCACTTACACCTATTCACCCCCCCTCTAGGTGTTTTTCAACTATCGGGTGCTACATAGGGTTTAGTCAAGGACTTGGCCACTAAGCTACCCAAAGATTGCAAAAATATAGTCATCCTAACCTTCCAAATTGGGAAATTAAGTCCATCAAATTTAGGAGGGGTTTTGATGTTATCGGCCATGTTTACTAGTGATGAATGAATGAATGAATGAATGTTGATTAGCAAATATTAAGGATCTCTCTATGGATGTTAAGCCAAACCTAGAGTCCAAGCTTTGATACCAATTGAAAAGTCACCTAGAGGGGGGTGAATAGGTGACAATGCTAATCACGGGGCCAATAAAAAATTTAAAGCTACAACAATCAAGTTTCACAAGATGAATGCAAGCAAGTAAATATGACAATGATTATGATGAGCAAGAATAAGAGCAAGTATAGTAAAAGAGTGCAAGAAAGTAAACCAATCGCAAATACAAGGATATGTTATCGAGGTTCGAGCACCCAGCTCTACTCCCCGCCTTCCCCAGAAGGATTCTAGCTACTTCCACTATCACAAAGAACAATTACAATGGAGTACCCAACTCCTACAATCTCAAGAACAAGTGATTTCCTTGGTAGTCAAAAGACCACAAACTCTCTCTTTCAAAAATCTCTTCCCTTACAAAGGTCCTTAGAGAATAATGAGTAGAATTGAAGCTCTTTTGTGTAAGGAAAAGAAATTGAAATCAGAGAAAAACTTTTGAAAACCCTTCAGAAAATTGAGAGAATTTAGCACAAAAACCAAGAACTTTGAAAGCCTTAAACTTTTGAATTTTTAGCAATAATTGTTGTTGTAACCAATCTCTCCCCAAACACCCCTATTTATAAGAGAGGGCTAGGGTTTAGGGACAAAACATAATTACTGATGTTTAGGAGGTAATTAGATCAAAATATATCTTTAAACGAATTTTTAAACACAAAAGACAAAAATAAACAGCTCTTAAAAATCTGCCCGTTACTGTTCAAACGGTCAGATCGGTCGACCGGGCCGGTCGACCGGTAGTACAAAAATTCGACCGTTATAGGCTAGCGGTGGACCGACCCGGTCGACCGATAAAACCTGTGAGCAAAAACAATAGTCCGGTCGACCGCCTCGGTCGACCGACAGACATGCACATGGATACGTGCATCTGCCAGAACTTCGGTCGACTGGTCCGGTCGACCGGACCAGACTGACACAGACTCGGTCGACTGCCCCGGTCGACCGGATCAGGTCAAAAATTGATTTTAGAAAAGAAAACAAGGAGGATTTTGATTTTAACAAAAATACTTTTGAACAGGGAATAGTATAAAACATAAATATATATCAGTAGGCAAAAACTTGTATGCAAAATATTTTTGTATAATTTATAAGAAATTATTTTGGAATGAGCATGTGCGCAAAAACGTGTGTGATAGAGCTTCAAACCTATCCACTATTCTTTAACATACTATAAACTGAAAAACAAATTACATGAAGACTTCTTGTGCTATCTTCAAGTCTTTGAGCCATCCAATGCCTTGCTAGTGCCTTCTCTTCTATGATCCTTCCTTGATGTGCAATTTGCCTTCCTTACTTTGTGGAACTTAGAAGTTCTTGCAATAGCTAAGCAAATGGTCTCTAAACATGGTACAAAACCTGAAACTCATCTTAACAAACTTGTTAGTACCAAATAGCTCTAATTTGGTTTGTCATCATCAAAACACAAAACAATTGGAGAGTGTAACCTCTTGGGCCAACACTATCATGCTTCTATATAATTTAATATCAACATCTTTACCTTGGTCATCTTTATCAAGCTTGGTTGTAGTTGCCATGGGAGTGTTGCAAGTCTTTGAGCCTTCAAGTCCAAACTTCTTTACGAGTTCCTTTGTTGCGTACTTGGCTTGACTTATGAACGTCCCGTTTTGCAATTGCTTGATTTGGAGTCCAAGGAAGAAATTGAGCTCACCCATTGAAGACATTTCAAATTCAAGTTGCATGACCTTTTCAAAATCCTTGCATAAAAGCTCATTAGTAGAACCAAAAATTATATCATCTACATAAATTTGCACAATTAATATATCATTATCAACATGCTTAGTAAATAGAGTTGTGTCTACTTTGCCTTTAACAAAATCATTTGAAATTAGAAAACAAGAAAGCCTTTCATACCAAGCTCTAGGAGCTTGTTTCAATCCATATAAAGCTTTATCAAGTTTGAAAACAAAATCGGGATGAACATGATCAACAAAACCGGGAGGTTGAGAAACATAAACTTCTTCATTAATAAAACCATTCAAAAATGCACTTTTCACATCCATTTGAAAAAGTTTAAAATTTTTGAAAGATGCAAAAGCTAGTGTCATCCGTATGGCTTCAAGCCGTGCTACGGGTGCAAAGGTCTCCTCAAAGTCAATTCCCTCAACTTGAGTGTAACCTTGGCCACTAACCTACCTTTATTCCTAATGACATTTCCGGACTCATCCATCTTGTTTCTAAAGATCCACTTAGTACCAATTATTGGTCTATCGTGGGGCTTAGGAACAAGATGCCAAACTTGGTTGCGCTCAAATTGATTGAGTTCCTCTTGCATGGCAAGCAACCAATATGGGTCCGTCTCGGCTTCGAGAATACCTTTGGGTTCAAAATGAGAAATGAAAGCAAAGTTACCACATAGGTCATGGAGTTTGGAGCGCGTTGTGACTCCTTTAGATGCATCACCCAAGATGAGCTCCTTAGGATGATTTGTAGCGTATCTCCAAGCTTTAGGAAGCGGTTGAGAGCTTTCCTCTTTATCCTCTTGAACATCACCAATTGATTCTTGCTTTTCTTCTTGAGCGGGTGAGTCCTTCAAGGATAGTCTCTCCATGTCTTCACCTAATGGTTCAATCTCTACAACATTCTCAACAACCACATTAGATTCTTCAAACTTAACATGCATGGTTTCTTCAATAGTAAGTGAAGATCTATTAAATATTCTATATGCTTTGCTAGTAGAAGAATATCCAACAAAGATAGCTTCATAAGCCTTAGCATCAAATTTACCCAAATTCTCCTTAGTATTTAAAACAAAACACTTGCATCCAAAAACTTAAAATATGCAACATTAGGTTTTCTAGAATGATACATTTCAAAAGATGTTTTGAAAGAATTCTTACACACATAAATACGATTTGAAATATAGCATGCGGTGTTTACGGCCTCGGCCCATAAATATTGAGGGAGGTCATATTCACTTATCATTGTCCTAGCCATCTCTTGAAGTGTTCTATTTTTCCTTTCCACTACTCTATTTTGTTGTGGAGTCCTAGGACAAGACATTTCATGCTTGATTCCCTTTTCATCACAATAAGTCATGAAGAGTTGTTAACAAACTCACCACCTCTATCACTCCTTATTCTCAAAATCGAAAAACCTTTTCTTTTTCAACCCTTTTTCGAAAAATTTTGAAATGAGAAAATGTTTGATCTTTATTTTGTAAGAAGAAAACCCAAGTGAAACGGGAAAAATCATCAACTAAAACAAATGCAAATCTACTACCATTTAAACTTTTAGTTTGTGTTGGTCCAAAAAGATCCATATGAATTAGTTCTAAGGGCCTAGTAGTCATGATATCCTTAATTGGTTTGAAGGAAGACTTGGTTTGTTTCCCAAGTTGGCACGCACCACAAATGCGGTCTTTCTCAAACTTCAAGCAAGGTATACCTTTTACTAAATCCTTAGAATTAATTCTAGCAAGATGGTCAAAAGATACATGTCCTAATCTTCTATGCCAAAGCCAAGAATTTTCATCAAAAGCATTCAAGCATTTAGTAGAACAATCTAAATTAAGCATGTCAATGATATAAACATTATTGTCACGAAAACGGTAAGAATACAAACATCGAATTTAACATCAAAAATCTTGCAAGAAGAATCATCAAAACAACCTTAAGTCCACGGTCACAAAGTTGACTAATGCTAAGCAAATTATGTTTTAAACCATCTACTAAAACCACATTTTCTATAATAGGAGATGCACCAATTTGAATGTTACCTATACCGATGATAGTTCCTTTGGAGTCATCCCCGAAGGTGACGGAGCCACCTTCCATGTACCTTGATAGGGTTGTGAAGTTGTTGATATCCCACGTCATGTGTATTGAACAACCACTATCAAGGTACCACCGCTCCCTACGTCTTGGGGCCTTGGTGTGTACCTACATCAAATAATTTAGGTCTTGATTTTGGTACCCACATTTTCTTGGGTCCTAGAGGGTTAGTTTCATTAACCCAAACAAGATTATTTGATCTATTAACTTGGTCATAGCAAAATTTAGCTAAATGTCCATTCTTACCACAATATGTGCATCTATATACTCTACCATATTTGAAAGCATAATGAGTGTGTGATTTGTGAGCATGAGAGTTGTGAGCATGAAAAGATTTAGCATGTGTAGTGTGAGCATGTGAATTTTTAGCATGAGAGGTGTGCTTTTTGGAAAACTTTTCTTCAAGTTTCTTAGTGTTAAAAGCACAATCTTTCAAAACTTTTTCAAAATCAACCATTTTAGTTTTTAAAGAGAAAATTTCTTTTTCATCAACAATAGGAGATTTTCCCTTACAAGAAACCTTGTAGGCATTAAACTCATTTGAATAGAAATAAGATTAGAAGAAATATCATCCTTTTTTTTAGAAACCATAGCAAGTTGATTTTTGAGAAAAGCAACTTCCTTTTGCAATTTTAAGCATTCAAGTTTCTTGTTATCATAAGTTTCGGAAAGTTCAACAAAAGCATGTACAAGAACTTCCTTACTTAACTCATCATCTTCATCATCAAGAGATGGGGAGGTTACCTTTGGAGTGTTTGCCATGAAACACATGTTTGCGGTATCCACCTCTTCTTCGGACTCGCTTTCCGAATCTCACGTTGCCTTGTATGCTTTCTTTTCATCCGGCTTCTTTGGCTTGAAGGAGGAAGTCATCTTCTTCTTGAACTCCGGGCAATCCGCCATGATATGTCCGGGTTTGCGGCAATTGTAGCAAATGATCCTTCTCTCCTCTTTGCCTTCAAATTTTCTCCGGAAGTTGAGCTTGTTTTTCCGGTACAACCTCTTGACGTTCCGCACAAGTAGAGTTAGCTCCTTATCTTCTTCTTCGTCTTCTTCATCGTCATCATTGGTGGATGAAGTCTTGAAGGTTATGGATTTCTTCTTTGAAGTAGTGACCTCTTCTCTTGCCTTCTTCTCCATCTCATGGGTTTTTAGGTTCCCAATGAGACTAATGAGGTCCATCTCGTCCTTGTCGTTCAATTCTTTTAAGGTGGTGGCCTTTATCTCCCATGAAGACGGAAGAGCCCGAATCACTTTCCGCACCTTTTGATCGTTGAAGATGTCATCACCTAAGAGGAAAGACCATTAGTGATTTTAGTAAATCTTGTAATCATACTATCAATAGACTCATCATCAATCATTTTAAATGACTCATATTGGGACCTCAAGAGATCTATCTTAGCTCTCTTGACTTGTGAAGTCCCTTCGTGTGTGACCAATAAGTGTTGCCAAATCTCATAGGCGGATTGGCAATGAATTACCCGTGTAAGGTCATCCTCATTCAAGGCGGTTAATAGGGAGTTTTGGGCCTTGGAGTTAGCCTCATATTCTCTAAAGTTGAAGTCGGTCCAAGTGCTCTCATCACCATCGGGTGCTACATAGGGTTTGGTCAAGGACTTGGCCACTAAGCTACCCAAAGATTGCAAAAATATAGTCATCCTAACCTTCCAAATAGGGAAATTAAGTCCATCAAATTTAGGAGGGGTTTTAATGTTATCGACCATGTTTACTAGTGTATGAATGTATGAATGAAAATGTTGATTAGCAAATTTTAAGGATCTCTCTATGGATGTTAAGCCAAAACCTAGAGTCCAAACTCTGATACCAATTGAAAATCACCTAGAGGAGGGGTGAATAGGTGATAATGCTAATCAATGGACAAATAAAAATTAAGATGTAACAATCACCCAACAAGATTCACAAGATGAATGAAAGCAAGTAAATATGGCAATGATGATGATAAGCAAGTAATAAGTGCAAGAATGTAAACCAAACGCAAACACAAGGATATGTTATCGAGGTTCGAGCACCCAGCTCTACTCCCCGCCTTCCCAGAAGGATTCTAGCTACTTCCACTATCACAAAGAAATCACAATTACACCGAAGTACCCAACTCCACAATCTCAAGTACAAGCAATTTCTGAGTAGTCAAAAGACCACAAACTCTCTCTTTCAAAAGTCTCTTCCCTTACAAAAGGTCCTTAGAGAACAATGAGAAGGAATGAAGCTCTTGATGTAAGTGAAGAAAGAAAATTAAATCAGAGAGAATTTCAAAAACACTTCAGAAAATGAGAGAGAATTTCAGCACAAAAACCAAGAAACAAAGCTCTTTTGAATGCCTTAAACTTTTGAATTTTTCTTGTAATAAAATTGTTGTTAACAATCTCTCCCCAAACACCCCTATTTATAGGAGAGGGCTAGGGTTAAGGGATAAAACATAATTAGGATTAATCAGAGAGTATTAGGTTTGAAATATATCCCTTAAACCAATTTTAAACATAAAAAGACAAAATATAAAACAGCCCAGAAAATAGCCGTTTACTGTTCAACGGCTAGTCCGGTCGACCGGTCCGGTCGACCGCCTATACAAAAATAGAGCCGTTGCAGGCATACGGTCGACCGCCCGGTCGACCCAACAAACCCGAGAGCAAAGCCACAACAATCAGGTCGACCGCCGGTCGACCGGCAAACATGCACACTGATACGTGCATCTGCCAGAACCTCGGTCGACTTGTCCGGTCGACCGGACAAGACTGACACAGGCACGGTCGACTGGTGCGGTCGACCGGCTCAGGCCAAAAATCATTTTTCAGACAAAATTTTGAGGAGATAAAAATTTTATCAGAAGATGTTTTAAATAGTAATTAGTTTAAAACATAAGTATGGATATATAGGCAGAGGATCTGTATCAAACAATTTTTTGTATAATTTATATGAAATAAACTTAGAAATAGGATGTGCGCAAAAACGTGTGTGTTAGAGCTTCAAACCTATTCATCATTCTTTAATAAAACTCTAAACCTATAAAACTAAAAACAAATCTTGTTGAGCAATCTTCAAGTCTTGAGCCATGCTATGCCTTGCTAGAGCCCCTACTTCTATATTCCTTCCTTGATATGCAATATGCCTTCTTTGCTTCATGAAACCTAGAAGTTGTTGCAATAGCTAAGCAATGGCCTCCAAATGTGGTACTAACCTGAAACTTATCTTAAACAAACTCATTAGTACCAAATAGCACTAATTTGGTTTGTCATCATCAAAACTCAATAAATGGAGAGTGTAACCTTTTGGGCCAACAAAAAGTGGGTAAGAGTTGCTAGGTCGTCGTTCAGAAACAACGCGCCACATCGGTGCCCGGATGTGGTGTCAAATGAGTAAGAGTTCCTACACTTTTATGAGCGGGTGAGGGTAAAAAGTTAGCTCATGAATATAAGATTAGGTTAGCATCACGAAACATAGGTTCTTTACAAGTAGATTAGCAGAGTTAGTTGATGTTATGCTTAGACGGAATGTTAGCATTTTGTGTGTGCAGAAAACTAAGTGGGTAGGTGAAAAGTTAGAATTATAGAGCCTTGAGGTTATAAACTTTGATATACTCGTGAAGATAGAAATCGTAATGTTGTGAGTGTGATCATAAATAATTGCTTGAGAATATATTGAAGGTTAGGAGAAAGGGTGATACGATTTTACTAGTTAAACTTATTTTAGGTAGGGAGATTTTTAATGTATTAGTGTTTATGCACCACAAGTAGGACTTGATGAGTCTAGTAAGCGTCAATTTTGGGAGGATTTAGATCAGATAGTGCAAGGCATACCCATTAGAGAAAAGCTTTTTATAGGCAGTGACCTCAATGGGCATGTAGGAACTAGCCGCTATGAGTTTGATAGTGTACACGGAGAATTTGATTTTGGGGAAAGATATGAACTAGGTAACTAGATTTTATATTTTGCTTTGTCCTGTGATTTGATCTTAGCGAATACTTGATTTAGGAAAAGAGAGTCTCACTTGATCACTTTTAGAAGTGATCAAGTGCGAGCCAAATAGTTTTCTTTTTAATTACGAAAGTAAATAGAGGTTGTTGTATGGATTGTAAGGTAGTACCGGGTGAGAGTGTAGTAACCCAATATAGACTCTTAATTTTAGATATCTGGATTAGAAGGAGATTTAGAAAGATTAAACGTAAGTTAGATCCTAAGATTAAGTGGTGGGGGCTAAAAGAAGGTAACCAGCAGATTGGAAATCCCAAGATGATCTCAATACAATAAGGAACAAAATTTTTAGCTGCATTAAAACAGTAGCTAAAGATGTACTTGGTGAGTCATGGGGTGGTACTCCACCATATAAGGATACATCATGGTGGAATGAAGAGGTGAAAACTGTTATTAAGACCAAACGAAGCTCTACAGAGATTTGAAGAAAAATTGTGATGGAGTGAGTTTTGAGAGGTATAAGCTAGCCAAGAAGGAGGCTAAGAAAGCTGTTCAGAATGCAAAAGCTAAAGTGTACAAAGAAGTGTATGAAAGCTAAAGTGTACAAAAAAGTGTATGAGAAGTTGGACACCAAAAAGGCAGAAAAGGATATATAGAGAATTACTCGAATAAGTGAGAGAAAGACTAGAGACTTATGTACTGTGAGGTGTGTCAAAGATGAGAATCAGAAGGTTTTAGTTCGAGATGAAGAAATCAAAGAAAAATAGAGATAGTATTTTGACAAATTATTCAATGGTAGTTCTACTCAAGATTTGGATAACCTTATCATTCAGTGCCAAGACGTGAACCGTAATTATATGCGTAGAATTAGCGAATCTGAAGTTAAAGAGGCCTTGAAGAGGATGAAGTCAATGAAAACTGTTGGCCCTGATGGAATTCTTATTGAGATATGGAGATGCTTAAGAGAGGTGGGCGTGAGATGGTTGACAAACCTCTTTAACAAGATCTGGCTAACTAAAAAGATACCAAATGAGTGGAGGAAGAGTACCCTAATACCTCTCTATAAGAATAAGGGTGATATCCGGAGTTAGTTTAAACTATCGTGGAATAAAACTCATGTGTCACACTATGAAGTTTTGAGAATAGGTAATTGAACACAGATTAAGGCAAAATGTTAAAATATCAGAGAACCAGTTTGAGTTCATGCCGGGGTGATCGACGACAGAGACTATTCATTTGCTTCGTTAACTTGTAGAGTGATTTCGAGAGAAGAAGAGAAATTTGCATATGGTCTTTATTGATTTAGAAAAAACTTATGATAAGGTGCTAAGAGAGGTATTATGATGGACATTGATGAAAAGGGGAGTCCCCATCAAATATATTGACATAATCATGGACATGTACGATGGAGTAGTGGCAAATGTCAGAACTTGTGGAGGCATACCAAGTAATTTTTCTATCACAATTGATTGCATCAAGGTTCTGCATTGAGTCCATTCTTATTTGTCGTAGTGATGGATGAGCTTACTAGAGCTATTCAGGATGAGATACCGTAGTGTATGCTATTTGCTGATGATATTATTATAATCTATGAAACGAGCGTTGGTAAATGCAAAGTTAAAGTTATGGAGGTAAACTCTAGATTCTTGAGGCTTTAGATTAAGTAGGACCAAATCAGAGTATATGGAGTGTAAATTCAGTATCGAGATTATAGTATTGTGACACTAGATGATCAAGAAATACCGATGAGCAGTCATTTTAAATACTTGGATTCTATTATCCAAAAGGATGGAGAGATCAATAGTGATGTCAACCATAAAATCCAAGCCGCCTGGTTGAAATGGAGGAGCGCAACAGGAGTTTTATGTGATCGTAATATTCCGTTATCACTGAAGAAAAAGTTTTATCGGACTACTATTAGGCCAGCTTTGTTATATGGCAGAATATTGGGCTATAAAGAGATATCATGCTCAGAAGATGAGTGTAGCAGAGATACGCATGCTTCGTTGGATTTGTGATAACACGAGGAGAGATAAGGTGAGAAATGATGATATTCGTACTAAGATAGGCGTAACCTCTATAAAAGAGAAGATAAAGAAAATCGCCTACAATGGTTTGGTCATGTGCGACGTAGACCTACAGATGCGTCAGTCCGGCGAGTAGAGCGTATCAAATTAGGGCAATTTAAAATAGCACAGGAAAGACCGAAGAAAACATGGATGGAGGTAATACGACAAGATATAGAGGCTAAAGGTCTTAGTGAAGGCATATTGCTCGATAGGAATGAGTGGAGAAAGCTGATCCATGTACCCGATCCAGCGTAATTCCCTTTGGTTCATGTAGCCTACCCCAAATACTTGAGACAAATGGCTTAGTTGTTGTTGTTGTTGTTGATTGTTTTGGAAGATTGAATTCATTGTTTTAAACAGGTAATTAATTAATTTTATTCCACTAATTATTTCCACTGATTATTGATGCACAGCAAAGCCCAAAATTGTTTGGAATGTAGCTGTCATTGACTCTATGAATGGCAAGACCTCTAGTAAATTTTCAGTTTGGCAGAAACTGGAGTGCAGCGGGAATTGATTGGAATAATAAATCGCCATTAACACTGATATGATCCTGTACCATAATCTTGTTTCTTTTTAAAATAAAATACCATATAAATTAGTAGCCCGCTATATATTGAGTCGGCTATATATTGAGTTTGCTTTTCGGTATTTCTTTTTTTCTAGAAAGTTCCGGAGACCTGCTGTCTGCTATAGGTGCAAAACTAATTTCTCTTTGGGTGTGTTAGTTTCATCATAACTGGTCGTAAGTCACAATGTCACTTGTGTTGAACCAAAAGAACTTCATATAGCACCTCAACTCTTAATTTAGAGGAATCTCGAGGAGTAGTTCCAGAGCCTTTCACGGGAAATTCGGGCTCACTCTTGGTTACAAATAGTGTGTTGTAATTGAGTTTTAAATTTTACATTATTTGTCCTAAATTAGCTAGTACACCTATTCACCCTCCTTCTCGGTGTATTTCAATTGGTATCAGAGGTTGGTGCTCTTGATTTGGGTCTAACAACCTTGAGTTAAAGATCCTCATTATAGCTAATCACAATATTTGTTTTTCACAAACATATGTATTTCCTAACCCCTCCCATGTATGATGTTACCAACATCGATTTGTGAAAGTTTAAATGAGTGCATACCTTAAATCCCTCGGATTACATGTTTACCTTGCTACTACCAAAAATCTTATCTTGGTAATGACAAGCATATAGAGGCTAATACACAAGCCTTAGTGGCACTTAGGCACACACTAAGTAAAGATCAATTTTCTATGATTTCTCATTGTGATTCCGCTTTTACAGTGTGGAATACATTGATCTCTCCCGAGCTACAAATGACAGACAACGTGGAGAAAGAATCTAGTGGAGAAGAGTCCGACCAAGCTTCCTTCTTGGTCCAAGGGAATAACTCTCTTAAGATAATTTCTGATACTCAACTAGATAATAATGCTAGTTATTCTTGTGATGATAACATGGATGCACACGCATTAAATGAAGAACTATCTATATTTTGTAAAAACTTACTTTCAAAATACAAAGTTTTGAAAAGCAAGAGTTTTAAATTAAAAGAAGAAAATGAAAATTTGTTTACAAAGCTAAACATGATTTTGCAAGAGAGGGTTTAGATTTCAAGTGAAAGAGATTCTTTGAAAACTCAACTTGACCTTGCTTTAAAAGAAAACGAAGTTTTAAAAAATAAAAATAATTTTGATGATATTTTGAAGAAAAAAATGAGGTTTTGTCTTCAAAACTTGAAATTATTTTAAAAGAGAATGATTTTATGAAAAATAAAATTGTTTTAATTTCAAAAGAACTAGATTTAGTTTCAAAGAAAAATATTTCTTTGAAAAATGATTTTGATTCCCATATTTGTCATACTACTATAAATTCATCTTCTATTGATAAATATGATGCATGCTCCACTTCTTCTTCAATCATTGAAAATGATATTTGTATTTTGAAAAAAGTGTAGATTATTTGGGTTCCACTTTGAACTAATGTGCCGTGAACCACACACATTTGGAATCTATGTTTCGAAAAAAACATACTCCACATATTCATATACACAAAACACGGCATATACATGCTCATCATGCTCACACACATGATTTGTCTGCTGATGTGTACACTTGTACACATTATGGGCGTAGGGGCCACCTTTCAAAGTTTTGTTATGATAGAATAAATGTTTCAAATTTTACAAATAAATTTGTTTGGGTTAGGAAAGGTGCTACCCCCATGGACCCCAAAAGGTATGGGTACCAAAATTCACCCCTATTGTATTTGATGTAGGTGTGGGCTCTCACTTGACGTGAGGGTATTGGTGCCTTAATGGTGGATGCGATTCGAGCCTAAATATTATATTTTTGGATGCATCACTTTTAAGAGATGTTTGGTGGGAGGACCATCATGATTTGGAGACTTAGATAATAGTTCATATGGTTTGATAACTATCTCTAAACTCCTATTTTAGTTTACATATTTTTACACTAATAATTTTTAGCATGTTGTGGTTTTAATGTTCATTATATTAAATACAATGTTATTAGACATGTGATATACATAGATAGTCTTTGAGATACACCCATATTCATATGGATTCATATTTTGAGTTCTCACTATTATTTAACTACTATGTATATACTAGTTCTAAAACACATGCATTTGGCCTAATGATCATGTTTGTTTTGTGATTCATGTGGTGATTACTTATTTAAATGTAGTTTTTGTTAAAACGCGTTTATACTTGTATAAGTAGTGAGCTGCACTTGATTATTATGTATTTGTACTTCATTGCTCATTTGACTCATTACATGTACATGTATAACTTAGTTTGAATGATTCCTTCATTTACACTTTTTTTCCTATTTTTTGTATATGCTTAGCTTAATGTATATGTTACTTTTATCTAAAACTAATATATATACATGTAGATCCTTGAGTCACTTGCTTTAATGTAAAATTGTTTGATGGACTCGGTTGTGTTTAGGATATGTATGTATATTCTTAGTTTCAACAAAACACACACACACACATATATATATATATATATATATATATATATATATATATATATATATATATATATATATATATATATACACACACACACACACACACACACACACCTTGATACTTGTTTAATTTTTGATGAAATTTTAGTTTTGATGTTTGTTTTGAATCTTATTGATTTATTTCATGAATTTGCTATTTACAAGATTCTTGTGCACTCACATTATTTTTGTTTACTCAAGACCTAGTTTTACGAGCACATTTTTAAGCTTTATATATCTCGAGTGACAATTTTTGTGTACTTAGTAATGCTTTATGGGATATATGATTTGGTTTCATGTCTTGAAGGATCTTTAACTAGTTTTTCAAATATCATTTTAAATAAGTTTCTTGATTCTTAAATTGGTAGAGTTTTCACACGTGTTAATGTAAATACACCTAAAGGGGGGTGAATAGGTGTGTACGGCTAATCTAATGAATAAAATGCGGAAATTAAAAACTAAATTGCAACACACTTAATGTAACCAACGAGTGTAGCCGAATTCCCGGTGAAGGGCTCTGGACTAACTCCTCTTGATTCCTCTGAATAAGAGTTGAGGTGCTATATGAAGCTCTCGTGGTTAAACACAAGTGAGGCACACACAAACAAGCCAAGCATAAAATATATGAATGAGCAATATGAAATGATGCAAGGCACAATAGTAAAAGAGGGAGAGTTTAGAGTCAATGGATCAAACGCAAACACCGAGATTTGTTTCGAGGTTCGAGCACCTAGCTCTACGTCCCCGCCTTCACACAGAAGGATTTTCACTAACTTGTCCATACAGGACTCCCACACAAGGAACCTCCACTGAGGATTTGGGGCAATACAATCGGGAGTACACAACTCCTCTCTCAATTACAAACATAACCTCTACACTTAGAGGCTAGGCACAAAACCACCACAAATCAATCACCTCACAAATGAGGGATAGGCACAAAGCCAACACAAATCAACCTCTCACTAGAGGGATAGGGTACAAAGCCACCACTCTAAAATCAACCTCTACACAAGAGGGATAACACAAAGTAGGAGGGTTTATAACTTGGTGATTTTCACAACCATAAACTAACTCTTTCTCACAAAACAAAGATCCTATAGAGAGGATAGAATGATAAGCTCAAGTGTGAGAAAACAAAGTGTTTTGAACAAAGAAAATCACTTGGGAAATCTTCAAATAGATATAGAATTTTTAGACTAAAAACAAATTCCCAAAAAGACTATTTTATTTGAAATAAAAACACTTTGAAAACAAATGAAGATCAAATCTTTGAAGCTCTAAAACTCTTTTTAAAACTTGTAAAAATATTAGAGAAGCTCTGAATTTTTGGCTCAATCAAAATCTGCCCGTTGGCAGCTGACTAGGCTCAGAATGGCCTTCCGGTCGACCGGCCGGTCGACCGACCAACGGTCAAAAAAGTGACCGTTGAGCCTTCCGGTCGACCGGGCCCTGAACCAGAGAGCAACGGCTCTCTGGCTGGTCGACCGCCCGGTCGACCGGAGTAACTCGAGAGTGGGTTGCCTTCAGTCGGTCGATCGCTCGGTCGACCAGCCAACTGATATTGCCTTGTGCACGTTTTGTGCACATCCGGTCAACCGTTCCGGTCGACCGGCTCCTGGTCCGGTCGACCGGTCGGTCGACCGCCAGAGCTTGGCAGGGTTTTTTAAGGGATTTGAAAACTAGCTTTTTAATTACCAAATAAATCCCATAAAATCTCTAAAAATCCACAAAAATAGTTTCAGTATAATACTTTGATATATAAACATGTGTGAAAAAATTCAACACATATTTCAAACAATTTGAACCATTTTTGTGTCTTAGAAATTTTGTCGAAAACCAAATTCCGTATTTTCTAAAACTTGAATTTTTGAATTGAAAATACGTTTTGTCCAAAACTCATCCAAATACAAAAACATGATATTTAAACAACTTGAAGCATGTTGTATATGGATATAATCCAATATACATGAAAGATATATATATATATATATATATATATATATATATATATATATATATATATATATATATATATTCAATGTTTTTGACTTAAAATCAAAAAGAAGTTTTGTTAAAATACCAAAACTCCAAACTCATGAAATAGACTATCAAACTAAGTTTGTTTAAATAGTTGAAGCATACATGTATATAGAACAAATCTAATATACACTAAACCAAGTAAACTTGTTTCGATACTATCTATTCATGAAAACCAAGATCGGTTAAACTAAAAACCGAAAACCAAATCAAAACATGAAACGTGTGTGTTGTGAACTTGAGCATATCACACTATCTAATCTTTACAAATGGATCTAAACTATAAACTAAAACAAAGTACTGAAATCTTCTTGTAGAGTGCCGTCTCCAAGTCGACTCGATCCAAACCGTGATCCACCGAGCTTGACTCCAACGAGTGCTAGATATGTACTTTGACGCTCGGGCTCTTGAATCACCATGTGAAAAGCTCCAAAACATCTTTGTTGAAGCTAATCACCTACTAATATCTTAGTTAGAGCTCTGAAACTAAACATCATAAGATTATTAGTAAACATAACTACATGAGTTAATCATCATCAAAACTAGAGTGGAAGGCCTCTAGGCCAACAATCTCCCCCTTTTTGATGATGACAAAACTCATGGAGTTATATCTGCATGGATTAAAGTTAAGCTTCAAGGAAGCTCCCCCTTAACTCATGCATAGCAATAAATAATAAATTTATGCAATGAATATTAAACATGAATATGCATAGATATGCATAAAACAATGAAATGAACATGCTTTTTTATACCAAATAAAAAAACAAACTATGTTTCTAGATACTAGTATTCATGCTCTTGATACCAATATCAACAAAACATAAAACAAACTTTCTTGATACCAATATAAAAACATGCATAACATAAAACATGCACATAAACTCAAATACTTCTCCCCCTTTTTGTCAATCATCAACAAAGGGGTCAAAGAAAACCAATAAAAACATGTGCTTCCCCTTTTTGTCCGAAACAAAAATACTTCAAGGGGTGAAATCAAAACCAACATGATACCAATTAAAAAAAATATATCAATATACTGCATTATGATACCAATTGTAAATGAACACAAAGGTAAACCAACAAAATTTTTGAGGAATACCAATTGAAAGTAAATAAGGCATTGAAAACAAATCTTAAAGAAACCAATCAAAATTTTGATACCAAAATGAAAGATGTAAACATATAGATAATCTTAATTACCAATTGTAAGTAAACAAATAAAAAATCTTGATACCAATTGTAAAAATTAGTACCAAGTGAAAATATTATACACTTTTTGATATCAATTTGAAAAACATAAACAATTGTAAGATATTTTTCATTTACCAATTGTAAGTATTTTTCATTTTGAGCATATGATACCAAATTAAAATCAATATCAATTTTTCAATCATTTTTCATCATAAAGTGTGGGAGTAGAATACAAAACCAATTGAAAGATGAAATATGAAATTTCTCCCCTTTTATGAAATACCAAATAAAATGATGCATAAGCTTGTATAATTACCAATTGAAAAATAATCAATTGAAATATGATAGTTATTTTAAGAATTCAAGTTTAGCATAACCAAAATTTGTGCTCAAAGATATAGAGATATAGTAAGCACAAATAAAGCATATATATGTATGAAAAATTAGATACCAATCGAAATTGATACTATTTGAAGTGTAAGCATAGATATATTAAAAACATATATATGAGTATACAAAAAGAATGTCAATATTGATACCAATTGAAAAGATCTAATGATACCAAATGAAACAATAATAAGATCAAGTGTATAACTCATATTTCCTACCACCCATTCATGCACATGTTTTAAATAGATTTTCAATAAAGAGCATACAAGGCATGGTCACCCAACCAACCGCCCTTGGATGGGTAGGGGTTTTCAAAAATAAGTTTAAAAATATTGTATGTTTGAAAAACTCTACCATAATGAAGAATACGAACTAGTTATATGAAAAACTTATAAACTAGTACGAAATCCTTCAAGTAAGGAATAAAACAAAATTATATTTCATGAAAAACATGTAGATCACATGATCATCAACACTCAAAATCCATAAAGCCCATATCATACTCATGAAAACTAAATCATGAGAAACTATCAAGTAAAGTGAGTGTACAAGTTATGTGAAAAACATAATCATGAAACTAGTCAATTGAGCTCACTTATGAAATTCCTAGTCAAAACATGAAAATCATCAAAACAATTTAATCTTCAAGGCATATGTATGTCTTGTACAAACTAAAGAATACATACATATCCAAACATAACGAGTCCACAAAAGTATATGCATGAAGGCAAATGGCTCAAGGATGTATATGTATAACTAATAGTTTGGACAAAATAGACATATACATGAAGTTAAACATAAACATGAAAAACATGGATAAAATAGGAATACAAGTCAAAATGTTTGAATCATCAAAACTAGACTATACTAGTACATCTAATGGGTACAAATGAGTGTTCAAGCACAAACATATAATGGTCTATTTGTGGCTCACTAGTTGTACCAGTATATATCCTAGTTTTAATGAAAACTAACATCTAAACAAGTAATCAAAAGATGAAGAATCAAAACAAAACTCATAAACATACATATGATCGTTATGTATATGCACATGCATAGATCTAGGACATACACATTAGTTAAAATAAATGTGAGAACACAAAGATATAAATCCATATTAAACATGGGTGTCTCAAATAACTAATCATGTATATCACTAATCTAAATATCATGGCATATAACATACTAATCATGAAACATCAAAACATGCTAAAGTCAATGATATGAAAAGCATGTAAACAATAAATGAGGAGTAAGAGATCGTTACCAAAACCATGAGGGCAACTCTCCATATCTCCAAACCATGGTGGTTCTCCCACCAAACTCCCCTTGAAAGTGATGCATCCAAATTGTACTCTTTAAGCTCGGAACGCATCCACCTCAAGGCACCATCGCTCTCACGTCATGCGAGAGCCCACACCAACATCAAATAGCATAGGGGTGGTCTTTGGTACCCACACTCTTTTGAGTCCATGGGGGTTAGTTCCTTTCCTAACCCGAATAAATTTAGTTGCTAAATTTACATCATGTATCTTATCATAGCAAAATTTAGCAAGGTGGCCCTTACGTTCACAATGTGTACAAATGTACACATGAGCATACATCGTGTTATGGGTGTGTACGTGGGAAGCATGTGTATGTCGTGGTTTGTGTGCATGCATAATAGGAACTTGTTTCTTTCGAAACATAGATTCCAACCGTGTATGGTTCATGGCACAATGGCTCAAAGTGGAGCCCAAACAATCCACACTCTTCTTAAGCATACAAATATCATTCTCAATTAAAGAAGAAGAGGTGCATGCAATAGGTGAGCTAGATGGTGAAGCTACACTAGCATGGCAAACATGTGAATCTATATCATTTTTCAAAGAAAAATTTTCTTTAAACAATCTTCCAATTCTTGTGAAATCAAATCAATTTTATTTTTCAAAGAAATATTTTCTTTTAATACAAAATCAAGTTTTGAAAATAAAGATTCATTTTCTTCAAAATTATTTCACAATCATTTTTATATTTCAACAATTCATTTTCTTTTAGAGTAAGATCTAGTTGGGATTTAAGTGAGACAGTTCACTTGAAATCTCTTCCTTTTCTTGCAAAACAAAATCTAGTTTTGAACACAAATCCTTATTTTCTTCTTTTAGTTCAAAACTCTTATTTTTCAAAAGATTATATTTTTCTAACAATTTTTCACATACAATGGAAAGTTCTTCATTCAAGACATTGGCATCAATATATTCATTACTAGAAGAACTAGCATCATCATCATCTAATTGAGTTTCCGAGTGTACCTCAAGGGAGTCATTCCCTTGGACAATGTAGTATTGTTGCTCGGATTCTCCACTAGATTCATCCTCCATTTGGATTGGCAATTGTAGGCTGTCTAAAAATCACTAAAAGACAATCCATTGAAAAGCAGAATTCCAAGTTCTAGACGCAAAGCTAATTTTGGCCGCGGTGCGAGGCTCGACAGCCGCGTCTCAGCATCAAGGCGCGAGGCTCGACAGCCGCGTCTTAGCATCAAGGCGCGAGGGTCGAAACCCGCGCCTCGGTTGTAACTGCCCGGTTATGGGGCCATTCACCACCCACATAGCGGGGAAGTTAACCCCTCATTGTGGAGTGTTTTTAGGGGGCACGTTCACCCCCTAAACCTCTATAAATAGCCCAGTTGCTACGAGGACTGGGGGACCAAGAAGAAAAAGACGGAGAAGAAAGAGAGAAGAAAAAGAGAGAAGAAAAAAAAAGGACAGAGAGAAAGAGAGTCCAACTCTTCAGCTAGCTTGCTGTGTTCAAGTTAGTCTTTACCGACAATCTCTTTGAGAGTTTTGGTCGACAGAGCTGTGTTACTCCGTCAACCACCCGAAGAGAAGAGCCCCGGAAGATCTCAACGTTCACCCGGTCAACGGAGAATAAGATTCACTCTCCACCGCCACTTGAAGAACCCAACCTTAAACAAAGGGAGGATTCAAGACTCAACATCCTCCCTCCCTTGTAGTCGGAAAACTGTTTCGTTGTAATCTTTCAATTGATCCAAGGAAATTTTACACCGAATTCATTTCCATGCACGTACAAGAGATGACGACTCCGCTGGGGACTACATTTGTTACTGACGAACAAATCGTGGCGCAAGGTGACGTCCTCTATAAGGGGAAGATGGTCGAATCGCTTGTCGTCGAGTTCGACCAGGCAAAATATGAAGAGTTTCTCTCTTCCGGCTCCAAGAGCCCAAAGACCCGCGTCTGCCGCAGGGTCTCTACGGGGACTTGCCCCGAAACCCGCTCTGAGACTCTCTCAGGCGCGGCTGCTGTAAAGGATGTCGCGGCCAACCGCGTCATATGAGACACACGCCAACGTCTCTCAGGAGACCCGCGTGGTCAAACCCTCTGGTGTCCAGCCAGTTCACCCTCTACCTCAGCACCAGGTCGTCATTGGTTTCTCTCCACCTCCACGACGCAACCGAAACGCTGAGCGCCGACAGAGGAGGCGTGCGCGTCAGCTGCAAGTTGGAACTTCTGATCGTCCAACTGAGGCAGGTCGCAAGGTTCAAAATGGCGTCTCAGTTGCGCCGTATCCAGCACGCGAAGTCCGCGTTTGGCGACCCAAACGCGAGACTCCCCAAGTTAGCTCTTCTAAAACTCCACTCACCAGACGCCAAGGCGAAGCTTGCGCGCCTCATCAAGCACAAGAAGCGCGCACCTCTAGGCGTAGGGCCCAACAGCCCGCTTTCTCTCAAGCGTCTCTGCTCTGACGCACCAATCAGCAACGCGATAGTCACGTCTCTTCTCAGCAGAGACGCCAGACACGCGTCCTAAAGTTGCGACGCGAGAACTGCGTCTCTGAATCCTGCGTCCAAGCTGTACATCGCAAGGATGCCTCCCGCCCTCGAAGTTGCGAGGCTAATCTCTTCGATCCCCTTCCCGCAGATCTAAGGGATTACTTGACGAAGAAAAGAAGTGTTAATCAAATCACTTCATCATGTTGCTGCCAACGGCTCATCTCTATGCTCTCTGAGTGTCGTTGTGATTCAGGTATGAACCAGCAGTTTTTAGTTAGACAGCTGACCCTGATTCCCCCATCAGCCAAAAGAAGACGCTCTCACAGGCGGGGGATCTTCTCTGACACTGAGTATCCAGAGCTCACTGCAAATATGACGAGAAGGAGTAAGGGAAAACAACCTACAGTCAGTTCCGATGAGTCTGACACTGAACCGGAAGGAGTGTACCGACACACTCGTACCCGGACCGGGGCCATTCCCCCGATTGACTACAATGCCCTAGCCCGGGGCATTGAGATTAATGACTCGCACTCTGCCATTGTAGAGTCGCAGGCTTCAAACTCTTCTATAGAGAAAGAGGCCTTCACATACATGACGAACACTCCTGAGGAGACTGCTAAGCACTTGGAGCAGCAAGCCCATGTCCAGAAGGAACAGCTCGAGATGATTCGTGCTCAGCAGGAATCGATCGACTCCCTCAAACAGATGCTCGCACAATTACTTGAAGACAGGAGGAAATCTCCCCTAAAAAGTCTAAAGGCAAACGAAAAGAGGGGGAAAGCTCATCTTCCAAACACTCCGAGAAGAATGAGCAATCTACTTCTAGTTCATCTAAATCCTCATCACGAGGAAAAGACGACCAAGACTATGAGAAGGTTCATTTTAAGAGAATGAGTCGATTAGAGCGATGCCTCGAGGCCCTTACCAATCGTAAAGGCCTCCAAGAAGCTGGAGTGGTCCGACCTTATCCGACCGAGTGGGACCTGGTTCCGTACCCTTCCAAGTTCAAGGCTCCAACCCTCCAAGCGTTCGATGGGAAGGGGTCACCCAACCAACATATCTACTAGTTTAAATCCCAAACAGGGAATGTAGTAGATAACGATGCTATCTTGGCGCGCTTATTCATTGGCACCCTGAAAGGGCTCGCCTTTGAATGGTTCATGAAGCTCCCAGAAGGCTCCATCAAGAACTGGGGTGATTTGGAGAAGCTTTTCTTAACGCGCTTCTTCGAAGATGACTCGGAAGTCACAATGCCCACCCTTTTGGCTACTAAACAGCGAAAGGGAGAGTCCGTCAAATCTTTCGTGGAAAGATTTCGGAACGTGGCACTCCGATGTCCGAGCGGTATGACCCAGGTTACCCTGGTGGAAACATGCTGCCACAATCTCCAAACCTCACTCCTTGCTCAAATAGGAGTTGCTGAAAGCCGCACCTGGAAGCAATTGGTCCAACAAGGTGAACAGGCTGAGGAGATTGTCGCCCGCGTCAGAGCAGAAGAAGGTAAGCCCAGGCCGGAGAGGTCAACAAGGCATACGCCCGACACATCCCTCCAAGCCAAACGGAAGGACAACTTGGCGACAGAAACCAAATCTTCTGTCAAACCTCAACCGGTTAAAGGGAGTGGCTCTTCAAGCCAACCACGCGCCAACAAGCAGTATTCCTTCAAGGATGAACATGTCGACTCGCTCTTCAAATTACTCAACAAGAGCAATCGACTGAAGCTTCCTGAAGCTAGGCGCCCTGAAGAAGTCGGTAAAACCGATAATCCCAGCTACCGCATGTATCACAGGATGTTGGGACACCCCACCAAGAGCTGTTATGTCTTCAAGGACATCCTTCAGGCTCTGATTGACGCGGAGGTATTAAAACTCCGTCCAGAGCAGAAGAAGGTGGCGGCTAACATGACGTCGTTCCTCCAGTTTGGAAGGCAACCTCCAACACCCTCTGGAGTAGTCCCTGTCCCAAGAGGAGAGCTGAGAATGGTCAACACAGACCCTCACCAACAGCAAGAGAAGGGCCTGGAACCCGTTTCCACACCTCAGGGAGAAGTCATGTGGGTTCATCCCGACCTTGTGGATGGCTAGCAATGGACCACTGTGACCAGCAGGAAGTCCAAAGGCAAAGCTAAAGCTTCGTCTTGTAATGTGGTGTGCGCCTCTTCTTGAGAAGCGGAGACTGATGTTCCCTCGTTGACCGACTCAGAAGAGGAGACAATAGTTCTGGCCACAGAACCCAGTTAACTTGTGGCGAAAACCCGTTCAGGGCAGCCATATTTGAAAAAGTATGGCGGGACGGCGGTAACTCCTCCAAAACCCGCTGCAGAGCCAGCCAAAACCTCCACGAAGCAACCCGTGGAGAAACTGAAAGAACTTCGGTTTTCTCGAGTTCTTTCGAAAGACATAGCGGAAGGATCCACAGCACCTTACCGCTTTGATGTCCTGGCTCAGTTAGCCAACATCCCGGCGCGGATTACGCTTTATGTGCTTCTTAGGCTATCAAAATCGACCAGAGAAGCTCTACAAGAAGCTCTGGCTAATGCTGAGGTCTTCATGACCCAGGTACCGATCGGGCCAAAGAAGGAAGATGTAGAGGATTGCCTCCACGCCTCCCAAAATATTCCCTGCATCACCTTCACGGCAGATGATATGCAAGTCAAAGGGAAACATGATCGACCCCTTTACTTCGCAGGGTATATTGGATCATCTGAGGTGAACCGCATTCAGGTAGATCCCGGGTCCGCATTGAGCATTATGCCTCGCCGAGTCATGCAACATCTCGGGATTCCTACTCATCGTTTGAGCCCTACCCAGACGACCATTTATGGGTTCAATGCCAATAGTACCCGTCCAATGGGGAAGGTCAAGCTCAAATGCCAGATCGGGGACCTGAGGTCGGAAGTGACATGCTACGTCATAGATGCTGACACCTCCTACAATTTACTGTTGGGACGACCCTGGATTCATCGTAATTCTATCGTTCCCTCTACCCTCCACCAAGTCATGAAATACATTGATGAGAGTGGAAAGGTGCGAACGTTGATTGCCAAAAGGCATCCGTTTAAGGGAGTCGAGAATTATTTCACAGATTCCCTCCTGTACTAGGACTCTGTGGAAGCAGATGAAATCCCGCAACCAGAGGAACCAAACTCTGGTAATGAAGCCGACATCGAGCCAGAAAAAGAAGAGTGCATGTGGGAGCTAGATCCACCTGTAACGAGCACTAATAAGCTCGATGTTGATAATACCACCGACGATGCAGGCGGTTGGTACATTAATGAAGAATTAGATTTAGCGTATTTTTCTGTGTTTGCTTCTGATTCGGTACCGTCAGATACTAGTACCGAAGTAGATGATGATCTCTGGTTGGCAATGGGTGCTTTGACATCATTGCATGTACCAGTGAAATCGTCCTTCGAGACGTACCAAGATAATGGTAATGCGTAAGAATCTATATTCACGGTTCCAGCAAGACGGAAAGGCCAAAAGCTAATTCTTTTTGGGCGGATCTCGTCTGAACCAACGCCCCGCGAAGAATCAGAAGGCGAGGAGGAATCCCCTCAGTTCGATCATTACGAACCAAAAGCACTCAGAATGATGAAACGCATGGGGTATGACTTAACAAGCGGGCCCGGATTGAACTTTAGCAAAGGAAGGAGAACGCTACTGTTGACACTAAAAAAGACGAGATTCTCATTGGTCCGAACAATGTCTAAACTTGTTGACATTTAGAAAAGACAAGTGACAGACGAGCTGAAAACCAGTTTTCACCCATCTCCGAGGGACAAGGAAGCAACTTGGACTCCACTGATCCAGCAAGCAGACAGTGAACCCGGATTGTTTCTAAACAGACCTTAGCAGGTCTAAGGTGCTAGCACTTAGCATCGCATTAGCCCAAAGGGATAGCCTCGCTTGAGAGGCTAATATCATTCGACTTCGCCTCGAAGCCATCCAAAGCCTCACCAGGAAGCTAACTCGCAACTTCGCCACAAAGGACTTCCAGCTCCGCCAAAGGGTTTCTTTCGGACTTCGCCAGAAGCTGCCTCTAACTCCGCTGTGAGTTCAAAGCGGGCATCGCCGCTGTTGGTCTGCTATGGTTAACCTTTGACCAATCAAATTTCCAGATGAGATCGGATCTAATCAGATCAAATCCAATTAAGATCAAATCAGAGATCAAATTTGGCAGTTGATTGCCACAATCTCTTGACTCTCCTAAAACGAGTAAGAAGATCAGGGGAAATCCTCTAACGATATGGAAAGGATCAAGAAGATCAACCGACCTGCCAATTCTAGCTTCGCAGAAGCTGGTCTTAGCCTCGCAGCAAGGCTACTTTCCAGATTCAAACAGATTTGATTCAATCTGTTTCCATATTTTCAAGGGACAATTATACCCCTGTTCTCTCTATAAATATAGGACCACCTCCAGAAGAGGAGAGAGGACGGACAGGTGTAAGAGAGAGGACTCTACAAGCAGAGGCTTCTTCACAACGCACCGTGCGCTCTTGAATTCAGAGACTTTATAGAGAATTACTTTCTCTATCCAGGGTGTTGATACCCTAACATCGTCCTTCTTCTCAAGGAATCTCCAGAACCAGGTGAGAAGGAATTCCTAATTGAAGGCGATTTTGAGAAGCAGCAAGAGGGTTCTACCAACCTTCTATTCTCTGATTCCCGGAACCAGGCGAGAAGGGAATCTCATCGCTCGCATCGTCAAAGGGACAAAGTGGTCGCGCGCTGACCAGACTCCTATCGGCACACTTCTCCAGAATCTCTGAGGAGATCTACTTGTAATCTTTTTTAAGAATACTTGTAATTTAGCTCCTCAAACTCTTTTTATTGTAAGTTTTCTCCTTTGCAAACATAATGGAAAACAAGATGGCGACTCCGCTGGGGATTAAATTCTCCACTACCGAGAATCAAGTATCGCAATGCGACGAACAGACCTTCGGGTCTAACTCTGAATTCAGAAAAGCCGGTGCAGCCAGAGCCCCTCTGGCTAAATCTTCAAGGAAAGTCTCTGCGGAGACAGAAAAGCTTCCCTGCGAACCCGCTGCGGTTATTTGGCGCAACATGGGAGCACGTCCGCAGTCTGATTCCTTTACTTGTGAGAACTTGGTGGTTCAGTTCGATCAAGGAAGATTCGAAGAAGTCCTCTCTGAGGGTGGCCCAATGCTTCGAGCACGGAAGCATAGGAAGGTTTCCACGACCAAGGTTTCAAAGCAGAAACCGGAAGCAGAATTCTGCCAACACCCCTCAGCCTCGCGTGTGGCTAATCAGGTTCCTTGCGAACCTAAGTCTCCTCTGCCAAGGCGGGTATGGAAGCCTAAACAGAAGTCTCCAACCGAAGATCCAGGCGTAGCTACGCCTAAACCGCGCCTCTTTCGCGAAGAAAAAGGCCGGATGCCTGTCTGCTCCAATCATAAAGCTACGACGCAATCATACCGTCGTCCAATTTAAGAGCAGCAATGCCTCGCGCTGGCCTCGTTCTCATGAGCGAAGCTACTGTACCACAGTGTACGCGCAGGGTTCGTGACCGCGGAGCTGACGCCAAAGTACCATCTAAGGCTAATTGCCTTCGCAGCAGCACAACGGGTAAGGCACCGCAACGTGCTCCGCTCTCCAGTGCGTCAAGCACTAAGCTCACGCCTGACGGAGAAGCTAGAACCAAAGCACTATTCAGTGCTAATCCCATCTGCAGGGATAAAAGAAGCAGGACATCGTCCTATGTGCGATCCAAAAGAGCCTTTGCGCTCAATTGCAGAGACCCAACCGGGTCTGATTTGAGGAAATTGTTGACGGATAGACAAACCTCTTCCCCCTGTTGTCAACAAGTAGGATGTCAGCTGGTGACACTCCACTCGGTCCATTGCCGGCTGGGACCAATCCCCGCCACGCCTCCAAGACGACGGTCAGTTTTTGATCGACTATCGGTACAGGCCCCGAGGAAACAAGATCCAGCCTCCGCATCCGTCAACATGACCGGAAGAGGACGAGAGTCCCCAGATTCAGACTACAGCCCAGGCTTAGGCGAAGTCTTGGTGCATGAAGAAGGTGTTTTCCGAAATACCAGATCCAGGGTGGCGATACCCTACACTTATGAACAGCCTTCTTCCTCGACGGCCCTAGCCTCGCCGGAGCCTAGGAGATCGCTCCAACCATCGGATGAAGAAGATGAAGACAGTGGGTATGCCTCTTCGGCGACAGTTAGCTCGGTGCGAACAGACAGAGCATCAGTCAATATGGCTGATAATGTTAACGACGACCTTCGTCGACGCCTGGAAGCTCAGGAGCAAACTCCAGAACCCAGCAAGAAGCTCTGGACAACATTCAACAGATGCTCGCTCAACTCCTCAGTAACCGAAATAACAATGATGCCGGGAGCAATCACGATGAGGAGGAACACTTCAGCAATGAGCAACCAAAGCCGGAGAAATCCAAGGAGGGTTCTTCCTTATACGCCGAAGTCCTTAAGGGCCTCCAGGCTCAAATCGCATCCCTAGCTCAGAGGGATGAATTAAAGAAGGTAGGGGCAGTCCGTCCTTATCCGCTGGAGTGGGATTCGGTGCCATATCCACCGAAGTTCAAACCACCAACGTTACACACCTATGATGGAAAAAGCTCGCCAAATCAGCACATCTACTATTTCCGGTCTCAGACTGGTAATGTTATAAGCAATGACGCCATCATGGCTAGGCTATTCATTGGCACCTTAAAGGGGGTGGCATTTGACTAGTTCCGGAGTCTTCCCCCGGGCTCTATCAACTCCTGGATTGACCTGGAAACTCGGTTCCTCTCTCGTTTCTATGAGGACGATACCGAAGTGACCATGGACAAGCTCCTCTCCACTGTGCAGAGGAAGGGTGAATCTGTCCGTGACTACATTGAACGGTTCAGGAATTTATCCTTGATGTGCCCAGCAGGGATGCCACTACCCATGCTCTTACAGACATGCAGACACAACTTCTTAGACCAAGTGGAAGTTCGCATGGGGGCTGTCAAAGCCCACACTTGGAAGGAATTGGTCGAACAAGCTGAGATAGCCGAGAAGTCGGCTAAAAAGTTTGAACCATCCGCCCCTAGAGGCAAATGGGGTGTGAACAACAAAGGGCGTAGCGACCTACCGCAATCTTCTCAAGCTAAAGGCAAAGAGACTATGTCTGTGGAGTTATCCGGAGATGTGCAGTCGAAGGCCAAGAAGAGCGGCTTCAACAATCAGGAGCCTAAGTTCCCTCCAAAGCAGTACTCCTTCAAAGACGATCAGGTGGTTACGATATTTCATCTGCTCCACAAAGGGAACAAAATGAAACTGTCAGATGCTCGGCGTCCCAATGAGATAGGGCGCACAAACGATCCTAAATATTGTCTCTACCATAGGATGATTCACCATCCTACCGACAAATGCTATGTCCTCAAAGATAGAATTCAAGTCCTGGTCGATGCCGGGGTTCTGACGTTGAAGATGGAGCAGAAGAAAGTCACTGCCAATATGGTGACCCTCGAGTTCGGCAAAACTCCAAAGGTCACAGTTCCTGACGGAACTTATCCAGCCCCTGCGCCACGGTTGAAAGTCAAGCATCCTCCAGCTACAACTCAAAACAATAAGGGTCTTGTTTCCTTAACATTGGAGACAGGAGAAGTCATGTGGGTACACCCGGACCTCGTCCAAGACGTACAGCGGGATTCAAAGCAGCCCAGCTCAAAGGGCAAGTCTTGCTATGTCATCTCCATCCTGCCAGACGACGGCAATCTTACATCGGCTTCCCTCAGTGATTCAGAAGGAGAAAATCTTGCTTGCACAGCGCAAGCTGATACGCCTCAACAGACAGGCACCCGATCCGGAAAATCATACTTGAGGCAGTATGAAAAGTCTACTGACGAGACACAACAGCAAACGACGTCAGTACAAGCACCAGCATCCACCCCAATCCCAACCAAGGGAAAAGAGAGACCTAGGGAGGTACGATTCGACCACGTGTTGAAGAAACCACCAGGCCAAGGGTTTAATACGCCCTTTCGGTTTGACATATTGGCTCAGCTGGCCAATATCCCAGCTCGTATCACTATACACGAGCTCCTTCGCCTCTCAAAAGAAACAAGAGAAGCACTCAGGGAGGCGCTAGCCAATTCAGAATCCTTTCTGACATGCATCCCAGAAATCCCTAACGATGACGTTCAGTCTCCTTGCCCGGAATGTCATCATGCACAATCCAAGGTGCCTGCCATTACATTCACGGCGGAAGATATGCTTCTCAAAGACAACAAGCACGTTCGACCTCTGTACTACACCGATATATCGGTTCAACGTGCATCGAAAGAATACAAGTCGATCCGGGGTCTGCACTCAGCATCATCCCCAAAAGGCTTCTCTACTTCCTCGGCATACCATTGTACAGGTTGTCCACAACCACTACTACAATATACGGTTTCAACGCCGGGAGCAGTCATCCACTGGGAAAAATTCGACTCCGTTGCAGAATCGGGAGTCTGAAGTCAGAAGTGACATGCTATGTCATTGATGCTGATACATCATATAACCTGCTGCTGGGACGGCCATGGATCCATGCCAACTGGATCGTTCCCTCTACTCTGCACCAATACTTCAAATATGTTGAAGATGATGCGACAGTACGAACTGTCTTTGCTGAAAGGCAACCATTCAAAGGGGTGAAAAATTACTTCACTGACGCTCTCCTGTATCAAGAGGCCGGTGGAGCACTCAAAGAACCGTTGCCGGACGATGATGAAAGTGGCAATGAGGTGGATTCAGAATCCGAAGCAGGCATGCTAGCCATTCTGATTGGTGAACCAATTATAGCATGTCTCAATAATCCCCTATGTAATACTCCTTCAGAGGATGAAGGTGAATGGGTAATTAATGATAATATTTCTTTTGATTATCCCGCGACTTTTGGGCTATTTGAATCCATTACGGATAGCCCCCTACACATGCCTTTACATAGGCCAAGTGCATCCAATACACCCATGGAATCCGCAGAAGGAGCCGTCTTGGTGATCCCGCCATCAAAAGAAGGTCAGTTACCGATAATCTTCGGTAGAACCCAACCACGGAGACCCACGGTCGCAGATTCAAGTTCAGACTCAGATACTCCACAATTCTTTCATTACGCGAAGCCAGCGCGCCATATTATGAAGAAAATGGGGTACGACTTGAAGCATGGAGCAGGCCTGAATTTCGGTAAAGGAAGCGCGGTTTGATGTGGAACTTTGTGCCTAAAGGGAAGCCTGCAAATTACTATGATAGTACACGCAGGGGGTTAGGGTATGTTACACCCACATCGTCAGCAACGGTTCAAGCCAAGGACGATGAACCAATTCCATCACATTCAGCCTCCTCCTCTGATTGGGACTCAGACGTCAGTGTGGGAATGATGTTCGAAAACCTCACTATTAATATGACTTCAAGCAGTCAATTGGAGCCCACAGAAGCTCTTGATGAGGAACCATGGGCCCAGCATTTGGACCTCCAATGGGAAAAGCGATTTGAACTGCGCGAGCCACCTACTGAAGACAAGGTGATGCAGGTCAACTTGGGTAGTCAAGACCACCCTAAGCCCATCTTTATAAGTGAAAGCCTATCACTTACAGAGAAGGAAGAATTGATAATACTCGTAAAGGAGTATATAGACGTCTTCGCGTGGAGCTACGAAGATATGCCCGGACTTGATCCACAGGTCGCTGTGCACCGTCTAAACATCAAGCCCGACGTCAAGCCAGTCATGCAGCAACAACGTCGGTTTCGCCCAAACATCATGGAAGCTATTGAAGCTGAAGTTCACAAGCTCATTGCATGTGGCTTCATCCGGGAGGAACAACATCCAGATTGGGTAGCTAACATCGTCCCCGTCCTCAAGAAGAACGGGAAAATACGGATCTGCATCGACTACCGTGATCTCAATACGGCTTGTCCTAAGGACGAATTCCCACTGCCCATCACCGACGTCATGATTGACAACACATGCGGGTTCGAAAGAATGTCTTTCATGGACGGCTTTTCAGGGTACAACTAGATTAAGATGTATCCCGATGACGAGAAGCATACTTCGTTCCGAACACCATTGGGGGTATACTGCTACACTGTAATGCCCTTCGGACTGAAGAACGCCGGAGCAACCTATCAGCGGGCAATGAGTACGATCTTCTGCGATCATCTCCGAAGAACGGTGGAGTGCTATGTCGACGACATTGCTGTCAAAAGCCGCAACAAGAATGAACATCTTCACGATCTGAGAACGATGTTTGACATAATGCGGGCTCATCAACTGAAAATGAACCCGACAAAATCCTTCTTGGGAGTGTCAAGTGGCAAGTTCCTTGGGTTTATTGTCACATCAAAAGGGATTCATCTTGACCCAGACAAAGTCAAAGCAATTCAGAGCATGCATCCACCGAGGAATCTCAAAGAGCTCAGAGGCTTGCAAGGTAGGCTGGCTTATATCAGAAGATTCATCGCAAATCTTTCAGGCCGCTGTCAACCGTTCACCCGACTCATGAAAAAGGGTGCTTCCTTCGTATGGGATCAAGCTTGTCAGGAAGCTTATGAGGACATCAAGAGGTACCTCACAAAGCCTCCAGTCTTAGTGGCCCCTACATCAGGGAAACCATTTTTGCTTTATGTAAAAGCTCTCGACTACTCCCTCGGTGCCCTCCTCGCTCAAAAGGACGACAATGGCCACGAGCAGGCCATTTACTATCTGAGCAGAACTCTCATAGGAGCGAAATCTCGCTACAACCCTATCGAGAAAGAGTGTTTAGCTCTCGTCTTCGCTGTTCAGAAGACACGACATTATTTGGTCGGCCAGACCATACATGTCATCTCCAGAGTAAACCCATTGCGTCTTCTTATGACGAAGCCAGGATCATTGAATTCAAGATTGGCTAAGTGGGCACTTTTATTGTCTCAATACGACATGATCTTCACCCCTCAAAAGGCGGTTAAAGGCCAGGCCCTTGCAGAGTTCTTGGCTGCTCATCCAGTTCCAGAACATTCAAAACTTCACGAAGATATCCCTGATGAAGTTTTCGAGTCTTATGCAACCTCGGAAGAGGAAGTGTGGCAGATGTTCTTCGATGGAGCATCGCGAATGGGCCCTAAAGGCAAGATTGTTGCCGGAGTGGGGGTTGTGTTTATCTCCCCGCAGAACCATGTTCTTCCCAGAGCATTTTCTTTGACAGAATCATGCTCCAACAATGTAGCAGAATATAATGCCCTGCTCATCGGCCTTCAGCTTGCCCATGGAATGGGGGTACGCTACTTCGAAGCCTATGGCGATTCATAACTGATCATCAATCAGGTCAAAGGCGAATACGAAGTCCGTCATGAGGACTTGGTGCCTTATTACCACACGGCCGTTGAATTGGCCAACCTATTTGAAGGTTTCTACATCGGGCACGTGTCTCGATCTCAGAATACTAAGGCGGACGCTCTTGCTGCATTAGCTACAACACTAGCCTTGCCAGCCGACACTGAGTATCACCTTACAGTCGCAACTCGACATCTTGTATGCTCCAAGCACATGCTAAGAACTCGAGAAGTTTATAATGTCTCCACGGATCTTGAACCAAGAGACTGGCGCTTTCCTCTCATCGACTATACTTTGCACGGTCTGCTTCCAGACGATCCTAAGGAAGCGGCGTCCATCAGACGAAGGTCTCTCCGTTTCTACTACGATCCGACTCTGAAGACACTTTACCGTCGTTCATATGACGGTCTCCTCCTCCGTTGTCTTTCTCATTCAGAGGCACAGGAAGTGCTCCAAGAAGCGCACGATAGCATTTGCGGCGCTCATCAGCCAGGTCCAAAACTTAAGGACAGGTTGCACAGACTTGGATACTATTGGCCGACCATGATAGCCGATGCCATCCAATATGCACGAAGGTGTAGAGCATGTCAGATTCATGCGGATTTCATACACCAGCCTTCGGAGCTGCTCCACCCGACTGTTGCTTCATGGCCATTTGAAGCATGGGGAATCGATGTCATGGGGCCAATCAGCCCTTCTTCGACAAAAGGACACCGGTTTATCCTGGCAATAACCGATTACTTTTCAAAATGGGCGGAAGCTACACCATTAGCTGAAGTCAAAACCTCTAATGTGGTTAACTTCATCAAACACCATGTCATCCATCGATTCGGTGTTCCTAAGCGGATCATCCACGACAACGGTCCCCAATTCATAAGCCAAGTATTCTATCGGTTCTGCGATAAATACCGAATTCAGAATGTGGCTTCAACAGCCTATAATCTCGCCGCTAACGGCTTGGCGGAAGCATTCAACAAAACGATCATCAAGCTATTCAAGAAATTCGTCTCCTCAAACAAGCGAGACTGAGACGAAAAACTTGGTGAATGTCTTTGGGCCTACCGAACCACGGTTCGAACACCGACAGGAAATACACCTTTTTCCCTGGTATATGGGTGCGAAGCAGTCATCCCATTGGAAATCTAGATGCTGTCATTGCGAGTAGCTCTGACCACTAAAATCACATCAGAAGACAATGATCGGTTGCGTCTTCAAGAGCTCGAAGCCCTAGATGAGAAGCGGCTAGAAGCGCAGCAACATATTGAGCTATATCAGGCTCGAATCTCAAAAGCCTTCAATAAGAAGGTCAAACAGAGAGTCTTCCAAAAAGGAGACCTGGTTTTAGCCGTCAGACGACCGATGATTATGACGCACAAGACCAAGGGCAAATTTCAGCCTAAATGGGAAGGACCGTTTGTAATAGAAACAGTCTATTCAAACGGAGCATACCGCCTCATGACTTCAGATGGCGACCTACTCATGATGCCGATCAATGGCAAGTTCTTAAAGAAGTATTATCCTTAATCAAGGACCCTTCTCATGATCAAGTTAACACTACACCTCTGATCAAGATCTCCATGTCCAAAGTACACACAAAGGAGCCTTTCTCTTCCTCCAAGTGAGATAATACAACCGTAAACCAGTAGGAATCTGGTCACGCATTGGCTGTCCCGAAGGAGAATCGAGGTTACACATACGTTAACCAGACGATCCAATATCCTTAACGATTAAGGACAGAGGAAAATGTTGGCTTTTAAGCCCAACATAAGTCCTCGACAACTCATCATGCTGAGTGGAATAGCATGGCTAGCCCAATTCAAACGGTAGTTGGTAAAGGCATATCAAACCCGTTGACAGCTGGGGATTTGCTAAAAATCCTAAGGGACCTGTTCCCGTTTGATTCCACCTCCAAAGTCACTTACCAATTCTCATCCATAGAATGGTAAGACCACATATACATTTCGCTGTTACGTTAACATTAAACCTATGACAGCAATTCCCTCGTTTCTACCCGTGAGAACGAGACCTCCAAAGTCACTTACCAATTCTCATCCATAGAATGGTAAGACCACATATACATTTCGCTGTTACGTTAACATTAAATCTATAACAGCAATTCCCTCGTTTCTCCCCGTGAGAACGAGACCTCCAAAATCACTTACCAATTCTCATCCATAGAATGGTAAGACCACATATACATTTCGCTGTTACGTTAACATTAAACCTATGACAGCAATTCCCTTGTTTCTCCCTGTGAGAACGAGACCTCCAAAATCACTTACCAATTCTCATCCATAGAATGGTAAGACCACATATACATTTCGCTGTTACGTTAACATTAAACCTATGACAGTGATTCCCTCGTTTCACCCTGTGAAAACGAGACTTTCTCCCAAATTCCACTACAAACTCGATACTCGTTGACATTTACAAAAGACGGGTATCACCACCTTTGAGCTTGGTGGCGTCTCATCGGTTATGTCATTGCGACCTCTGAACCAGCAGACAGCCAAGTCTCAATTTTGAGCTTGTTGACATTTACAAAAGACAAGTCTCAACCTTGAGCCCTGTTGACATTTACAAAAGACAGGTCTCGATACTTATTGACATTTACAAAAGATAAGTATCACCAATTTTTGAGCTTGGTGGCGTCTCAATCGGTTATGTCATTGCGACCTCTGAACCCGCAGACAGCCAAGTCTCAATTTTGAGCTTGTTGACATTTACAAAAGACAAGTCTCAACCTTGAGCCCTGTTGACATTTACAAAAGACAGGTCTCGATACTTGTTGACATTTATAAAAGACAAGTATCACCAACCTTGAGCTTAGTGGCGTCTCAATCGGTTATGTCATTGCGACCTCTGAACCAGCAGACAGCTAAGTCTCAATTCTGAGCCCTGTTGACATTTACAAAAGACAGGTCTCGATATTTGTTGACATCTACAAAAGACAAGTATCACCAACTTTGAGCTTGGTGGCGTCTCAATCGGTCATGTCATTGCGACCTCTGAACCAGCAGACAGCCGAGTCTCAATTTTGAGCTTGTTGACATTTATAAAAGACAAGTCTCAACCCCGAGCCCTGTTGACATTTACAAAAGACAGGTCTCGATACTTATTGACATTTACAAAAGATAAGTATCACCAATTTCTGAAGCTTGGCGGCGTCTCAATCGGTTATGTCATTGCGACCTCTGAACCAGCAGACAGCTAAGTCTCAATTCCGAGCCCTGTTGACATTTATAAAAGACAGGTCTCATCTTTCGATCCGACAAGGACCGGTTTCGGGCTTGGTGGCGTCTCAACCAGTTATGTCATCGCGACCTCTGAACTGACAGATAGCCAAGTCTCATTATCCAACCCAACAAGAACTATGTTCTCAAGAAATTGTAATACAATCTGGAACCGCAATTCAGAAAGAAGAACAAGATTGGAGATTCGATAAAAGAAGAAAAAAGAATTTTCATTCACTCCAAAAGGATAAAGTACATGGAGCTACAAGCGCACACTGTAAGATCTGAGCCGCTCTCCAAGGGAGTCCAGCCTCGTCCTCCTGTCATCAGCAACCTGGGCAAGCGCTTGCGACCTTAGCTCGGCCTCATTGAAATCCATTGCCTGGGTCAGACGAGCTTCAACCTCCACCAAAATTGCCCTCTGTGACAGTCCCTGCTGTGAGAGCTCTTCATCTTGAGCTTTAAGCTGCTCAAGCCGCGCAGTTTCTTCAAGACGCACCAGTTTAGCCTTGGATAAAATAAAATTTACTTTCCTGATCATTTCCTCGGCCTTCCCAATCTTGTCTTCAGCGTCAAGAAGAGCACTGGTGGAGGCGTCAATCGCACTTCCGACCTCTTCCTGCCTTATTTCTAAGGATTTCAAGTCAGAAGAGATAGCCTTAGCAGCCTCTTGTGCGGCAAGCCGGGCCTCGTGCTTTTGAGCGACAAGACGCGCAAACCGCTCATCAACTAAAGACTCCAGGTCCGAACAGCGGAGACGGCGCCATTCCTCTACATCCTTCTCAAATTCATCCACCAAGAGTTCCAAAGCAGTAGCCTGGTGATACCCCTCGAAATCCCGAATACTTTCGATGCCACGGGAGAGGACCACCTTTAACTTTGAGAACGGCATAGTCGAGCCCTTCAAAACCAGGTCGATAGTTCGCCCTAAGCCTTTATAAAAATTATCGACGAGGTCACCTATATAGTCGTTCTCAACCTCAGCCACTTCTGATAGAGAAGTAACTTCAGAAAAATCCACCGGCCTGGTCGTCTCTATCGTGGAAGCAGCGATAGGAACATCAACAGCAGGACAGATTGTCAGTGATTTCTGCGAAGTCTTCATAGAAATCAGCGCACTAGCCACCTCTGAGGTAGGGCTGGCAACCATCTCCTGAGCAGCAGGTTCAACTACCAGAGTTGGGAAAGTAGGGCTTGTAATCACCCTCAGCTCCGCACTTGGCAAAATTGTCGGCACCTCACTCGTTGATATAGCTGGGAGTGAGGACACATCCGGAACTGCTACCCCTTCAACCTCGGGTCCTTCGGCTGACTTGGGCCGATAAGAAGGCAGGTCGCCGTACAGCGCATCCAGCACAGCAGCATCCGCCGCGATCGAAGCGCTCATGTCACCCCTTGACCCTTCGGGGAAATCTTCTGGCTCTCTTGAAGCTGATGCATCTTGAGGCCGAACACCTGTAACAAGACTACGGTTAGTCGTGACACTACATGCAGAAGAAGCCAAGAGGTTAGGACAATACCAAAGGAGGATGTCGCCTCAAACATCTCGACAGCCACATCAGTCTCCAGGGGCTCCATCGGAAAATTTTTGGCAGAATCAGCACGAATTGCCGGCTCGCTTTCGCTTGCCGAGTATCCTGTGGACCACCCGATAGAGCTTGATGCCTCAGGACTTCCTTTAGAAGTCCCAGCGCCCGAGGGACCAATGTCGGCCACATCACCTCGGGACTTTTCCGGACGGGCAAAAGAACCAGCTTCAGCTCCATAAGTAAATAGGGGATCATAATGTTCCCATTGCTCTCCAGCCGCCTCAGCTCCTGCATCGAAATTGATAATAAGTCAATGGGAACACACAAAAAGGCGTATTATATGGACGGGGTTAATCTTACCCAAACCCGGAGCGAATTCACCGCTAGTCGGCTCAGCAACCGACGGTTCAGCTGCTAATGGGGCAGCAGGAGGAACCGCTGTAGAGGGATGACCCTCCACGGCAATCGTAGGAGCTTGGCGGCGGGGCTTCTTCGCCAACGATTTCCTACGGGAGCTACCTGCCCGCTTTCTTTTGAAGTGGACTTCAGAATCCTCTTCCTCCACTTCTTCTACACAATGACGGGGAGCCGTCCCCATCACACCAGAGCCAGTGGCAAGAGTCTCAGCCCCCGCTCCCACCTCGAAGCGAGGACTCTCGGCATCTGAGGCCTCGCTGTCTTCCACAGCAACAAACTCCTCTATACCTGGGGTGCGAACCCTTTTGCCTTCCCTTTTATCAGAAGCCTTCTGTCTCAGCCGCTGAGAAATTAACTTCACACCAGAACTGTTCACCTTAAATTCGAGAGGTGTGGAGTTGGAAGTGGAATACCACTGACAGAAGCACAGGGTCATCAGGAGATTGGGGACCCTCAACGGCGTATGCAACCGCGCCCCAGTACCGCCTGCAGTAAAGAATCGCCAGGCACGGGCCCCATCAATAAGGCTCCCCATGAAAGCCAGATTAAGATTCGGGTTGCCCACGTACAGTTGGTCATATCCAAACTGTCGAGCAAACCGACTTGGGATGTAAGGCTCCAAGTAGCAGCTATCCCCGCTCCGGTACAATAGATGTGAAGGCCGGATACTGACCAGCCACTCAAAAATTCCCCGGCTCAGGGACGAATGCCCCTCCCCATCTTTGAACTCTTCCCCATAGCCTGCACCCCGAATACGGGGAAAACAGCGGAAGAGACTATAGACGTCATAGCGACGTACTAATTTACGGGCCTCAGCCACGTAAGTCTTCTGCCATGAGCATCCTTCGAATCGGCGGAGGAGCGCCATTCGAACATCTTGCGGGGAATCCTCTCCAGCTTTGATTAGAGAAGGACAATGCAAGGCAAACCACGCCATCAAGTAAGTATATGGCAGACCTATTCTGGGGTTAGGTCCGTCGCGGGGCAAAATGGTCCCCTTTTTACGCTTCGTCGTTGGTGACCTGCAAAAAGCCTCCGTCAATGCACGAAGGCCTCTCTGGATACAGCACACCATGGCCGGGAGAAGACCCAGACGGCGACCATGAACCAAACGAACAGCGGGCAGCAAAACATTCGGATGAACAATGTCACCCGAAGAAGACGGCACCACGCACCTCTTCAGCCAGACTGTTAAGAAACCAGCCAGAAGTGCCTCCCGGGACATCGGTCTGCGAGCCTGATGATGGAAGCTCCGGAGAACATCACCCTGTCTATAGGGACCATCGTCTTCCTGCACGACTAGATTCCCTTGGGAGTGCTTTTGCATCCGGTCAAAGATGTCTTCATCAGCAACTCCACAGTGAGCCGATTCAGGAGTGTTCTCCATATCTGGGAACAAATAATCTCCCCAGTTCTTCAAGCTACAGAAGGTTCCCTTACCGCCCCCATGCATACTGGAGAAAATGTACAAGTGGCACATTAACTCCCGGTAAGTTTCGAACAAGGCAGACTCCTGCTTCTCCAGAAGAGCCAACTCCGCCTCGCACGGAAAGTATTCTTCATATGGGAGAGACCCAAAAGGCAGAGCAGAGACTTCCCACATCTCATGCAGGGCCATACCCAACTCACCGACAGGGGTGAAGAAAGTCCCCGAAGCTGGGCAATACAATTCAAAAATGGCGTAAAAGCACGCCACGTTCATCTCAATACCGTGGCAGGTCGCCCTGACGGCCTCGTAGAGGTTCAGCCTCTCCAAATCCTCCTCGAAATGAGCAAGGATGTAGGTAGTCAAATCCACCCACCACGCCTTTGGAGGTGAATCCAGCCTGGAGTCCTGAAGTCAGTAGCTGGGTAGTTCCCATTGACCTTGCAGAATTGGTTGCCAAAGGTCAACGCCACTGCAGGATTCTCTCCCACTGGGATCTCTCGTGACACATTCCTAGGGTGCAGGCCCATTATGCAATGAGGAGGCCCCGCTCTTGTATAGCCAGGAGATTGAAGCATCAATTTTCCTATGTGAACAGAGTCAGTACTCCGGCTCACTTCCACGCCATCTTCCGAGCCTGCATCACGCACTGGAAGGAAGACAAAGAAAAATGGCGCTTGTTGGACGGAAGGTAGAACCTCTCGCAATCCAACTGGAAAATCCACTGCCCTTCCCCTGCATATAATTGGTGGTCAGGGTCTGGTGCGGCATCCCCGAACATGAAATCGGGCTTCCTATAAACTCGACGGTCGACATCTTCAAGGGGAGCTGTGGTCAGGATGCTCCTCGTGGTATATTGATCACCACCATGAATAAGCGTATCTCTGACGAGAGAACTCTGCTCACTGAACAGAGAAGCCTGCCCTTGAAATTGCAAGCTGATATTGCCATCTGATCCCATGGTCATCCCGAACAGGTTGTTTGAAGGACCGGGAGTATAGTGTACTGCAGGAACAAAGAGAAACTATGATTAGTTCATCAGCCGAAAGAGGGCTAAAATCAGAACGCAAAATTTGACAAGGCATAGCCTCGCCCTCTGAGCAAGGATTGGCCTAAACGATAGCTTCGTCCCGAAGCTTAGTTTCGCAGCTGCAGTGTAACTCCGCATCCCACACGAGGACAGGATGCAGGAAAACATCCACGTGTTAGCTTCGCTTTGGAAGCTTAGCTTCGAACAACAGGATGTGACAAAACCTCGAAGGATAACTTCGTCAGAAGGGCATTACGGTTTTTTTGTCAAATTTCAAAGGACAGCTTCGCATCCTGTCATTCAACAGGATGTGAACCGCCTAAAGGTTAACTTCGCTTGGAAGCTTGAAGAAGAACTCTTCAGTTCTTGGGCTCCCGATCAAGAAATCAAGGTAAAATCAGGGAATTGGACTCCCTAAAATTACGAGACCAGGATCGTTCCCATGTTGGATTTATCCAAAGACAGCCAGACATCGGCTTTAAAAGAGAGACGGCAGTCTCTAATCGAAAGGGAAAGATCCCTACCGGCGATCGGTCGCTCCATGACCGGAGGAGGAGAAGGACCCTCCGCTGCAGAAGTTGCCACTTCTTTCCCCGCTCGTCTTTTGGGCGCCATTGAAGAACTATGGAAGTTCTTGAATTCTTGAAGAAGAAAGAGGAAGAAGAAGAGTCAAAGGTCTCTAAAAAATTTCAAGTAAAGAGATCTGCTCTTTCTCAGCCCGATCGGGATTTTATAGGCCAATCAACGCCTGAAACGACGCCTCGAAAAGAGTACAGGCTGTCATTTCAAATTAATTTGAAACGCCGCCTAAAGCGCCTTCCCGAGAAGCGCTGATTCAGCCACTAAGGATTAACCTCGCCAATGAGCTAAAGTGCGGACTTCGCACAAGTTCATCAAGAACTTCGCCAAAAGGGTTGCCTTAGCCCGTCAAAGGTACAGTTCGCCGACATGCCAGTTTCGTGCGAAGCTCATTCAAAAAGGACCTTGTCCTTAACTCCGCACAAAGTTTAGCCCCGCTATGGCCAAATTCTCAATGAAGGCAGGCAAAAATCAGATGAGAAGAAGATAAACTTTCATTGATTTGAAAGGAAAGGTACATTGATACTACATCAAGGTTGTGTTTCGTACAACAGATTTAGTTGCTCAGCAAGATCATTTGCGCAAAAAGCATACAAGTGATTTTATCTGCTTCCAAACCAAACTAACTGGACACGAAAGGCCTTCCTCCTGCACAAGGCCGTAATCAGTTGTGCCACAAGGACACGGCCATAATTCTCCACAAAAATGGCAGATTTTGCCACCAGGAAGCTGGATCACCTTTGATGAAAATTGGCAATGAACTTATCACCGCCAACACGATAGATCACCTATAATGGGAATTGGCAGTGATGTCAGTGATCTAACAGGTGTGACATCCGCCTTTCCGAAGTGGATCATCTCAGATAGGCGGCTACCAGCCTCACCTCAGAACGAATTATCTCGGATAAGAGGCTGCCAATAGCCTCTGGGACACACATCAGCTGCCCCAAGTTGTTCCTCCTGCTTAAAAGTAAAGCTTCAACCGGGAAGCATAAGGCAACTTTTCGGTCTCTTTCATCAAGACACAAGATCGGCGAACATAGCTCACTGCAATGCAAAATTGGAGCAAGTTAGCAGTTAAACACAAATGATACTGCAAAAGCACTAAAGCCGAATTCTTTGGGCGAAGCAGTCCGATTTCGATTGGAGCAGAGGATAAACCTCACTCGCACAGCAGTGATGGGCTAACTCAGCAAACGCCAAGTCCTAACCTCGCCTATATAGCTAAGCCAGACTGGTCCTATGGGACACAGTCTTAGCTTCACCTATATGGCAAGACTGGCTCAACCTTGAAGATACCAAGTCCCAAGTTCTGCTTGTGCAGCGGACTTAACATGCAATGATCTTTCTGTGATCAAGTCAAAATGATAGCTTCGCTGGGAAGCTATGCTGAAATCCTTCTCCGCAGATCAATTGAATGGAGAACAAGGGAAGTTAATCCCTGAAGCAGCTGTTAAAGCCGAATAAAGGGAGGTGAATTCCCTAAAATCGGTGAAGTCGTTGAATGATCAAGACTTACCGGTCCTTGGCCGGATAATAACCAGAGTGGGCATTCCCACTAATTTAGAGATCTGAGTATCTCTCTCAATCAAGAGAAGAGAAGGAGAAGAGCAGATCACTTCTCTTCAGAGGACCTCAACTGTCCTATTTATAGGCCCCATGGCCTGAGCGCTGCCGCCTCAAGCGTGGAAGCACGAGCGCATTTAAGGCATTTACTGCGCCTTGAGAAAAGGACGGTTTCCCTTGGAACCGTGCAAAGGGAGAAACGTTTCCCTTATAAAGGCACTTATGGCGCCTTGAAGAAAGGGAATATCCTCCCTCGGAAACGTACAGATCGGAGAATATCTCCCTCGATCAACACAAAGAAAGGAGTAATCCTCCTCGTAACTGACCCACGGCAGTTGGCCTCGGGAAAGCGACAAACGCTCCAGGGCGAACGTATCTCCAGAAGCCCAGACGCGAAGCTACCCAGACGCGAGTCTACATGATTCCTCGGCGAATCTACATCCCAAAGCAGGATTTTAAGCGAAGCTGAACTCAACCATCATGGCGACGTTCATACTCCACACACCACCGTTCAAAGCAGTTCAAAGTATTCCGAAGTCTGAGCCATTGCAGACTTTCGAAAACTTTGAAGGGGGTCTTATTGACACTTAAAAAAGACGAGATTCTCATTGGTCCGAACAATGTCTAAACTTGTTGACATTTATAAAAGACAAGTGACAGACGAGCTGAAGACCAGTTTTCACCCATCTCCGAGGGACAAGGAAGCAACTTGGACTCCACTGATCCAGCAAGCAGACAGTGAACCCGGATTGTTTCTAAACAGACCTCAGCAGGTCTAAGGTGCTAGCACTTAGCATCGCATGAGCCCAAAGGGATAGCCTCGCTTGAGAGGCTAATATCATTCGACTTCGCCTCGAAGCCATCCAAAGCCTCGCCAGGAAGCTAACTCGCAACTTCGCCACAAAGGACTTCCAGCTCCGCCAAAGGGTTTCTTTCGGACTTCACCAGAAGCTGCCTCTAACTCCGCTGTGAGTTCAAAGCGGGCATCGCCGCTGTTGGTCTGCTATGGTCAACCTTTGACCAATCAAATCTCCAGATGAGATCGGATCTAATCAGATCAAATCCAATTAAGATCAAATCAGAGATCAAATTTGGCAGTTGATTGCCACAATCTCTTGACTCTCCTAAAACGAGTAAGAAGATCAGGGGAAATCCTCTAACGATAGGGAAAGGATCAAGAAGATCAACCGACCTGCCAATTCTAGCTTCGCAGAAGCTGATCTTAGCCTCGCAGCAAGGCTACTTTCCAGATTCAAACAGATTTGATTCAATCTGTTTCCATATTTTCAAGGGACAATTATACCCATGTTCTCTCTATAAATAGAGGACCACCTGCAGAAGAGGAGAGAGGACGGACATGTGCAAGAGAGAGGACTCCACAAGCAGAGGCTTCTTCACAACGCATCGTGCGCTCTTGAATTCAGAGACTTTATAGAGAATTACTTTCTCTATCCAGGGTGTTGATACCCTAACATCGTCCTTCTTCTCAAGGAATCTCCGGAACCAGGCGAGAAGGAATTCGTAATTGAAGGCGATTTTGAGAAGCAGCAAGAGGGTTCTACCAACCTTCTATTCTCTGATTCCCGGAACCAGGCGAGAAGGGAATCTCATCGCTCGCATCGTCAAAGGGACAAAGTGATCGCGCGCTGACCAGACTCCTATCGGCACACTTCTCCAGAATCTCTGAGGAGATCTACTTGTAATCTTTTTTAAGAATACTTGTAATTTAGCTCCTCAAACTCTTTTATTGTAAGTTTTCCCCTTTGCAAACATAATGGAAAATAGCTACTTCGATCCTTTGTGCCGAAAGGAAAAGCACCCGATTATTATCATCAGACTCGCAGGGGGTTGGGCTATGTATCAACTCCGGCTCCATCAGCCTCTGATTCTCGAGAATCGTCAGGTCACGATTACTCTTCAGGCACGTCATCATGGGAGTCAGACGTCAGTGTCGGCAACATCTTCGGAGAACTTTCAGTGAACATGGTTTCAACAAGCCACCTGGAAGACAGAGATGAAGAAATGATCCAATCCGATACAGATCCTTGGATCAAACATTTAAATACTCTTTGGGATACCCGCTTTGAACAGCGAGAGCCACCCACAGAAGACAAGGTTGTTCAGATCAATCTGGGGGATGAGGCTAATCCTAAACCCATCTTCATAAGTGACGGCCTGTCACCTTCGGAGAAAAAGGATCTAATATCTCTTGTACAAGAGTATATAGACGTCTTCGCCTGGAATTACGAAGACATGCCCGGACTTGATCCTCAAGTGGCTATGCACCGCCTCAACATCAATTCGGACGTAAAGCATGTCAAACAACAACAGCGACGATTCCGCCCAGAGATAATGGAGGCGATTCAATCAGAAGTCAGAAAGCTTATAGATTCTGGCTTCATCAGGGAAGAAAAACATCCCGACTGGGTAGCCAACATCGTCCCTGTTGTCAAGAAGAACGGAAAGATCCGAATCTGCATCGATTTTCGTGATCTGAACGAGGCCTGTCCCAAGGACGAATTCCCACTGCCAATCACAGATGTCATGGTTGATAATACATGTGGATTCGAACGAATGTCCTTCATGGATGGATTCTCAGGATATAATCAAATCAAAATGTATCCTGATGACGAAAAACACACCTCCTTCAGAACACCACTAGGGGTCTACTGCTACACCGTCATGCCCTTCGGACTGCAGAATGCAGGGGCAACATATCAAAGGGCCATGAATGCCATTTTCCATCAGCAAATGCGCAAAATAGTGGAATGTTATGTTGATGACATTGCGGTAAAAAGCCGCGCTAAAGGTGATCACATATCTGACCTGAAGGCTGTCTTTGGTATCATGCGGGCTCATCAATTGAAGATGAACCCCACCAAGTCCTTCCTGGGGGTGGCTAGTGGCAAATTCTTAGGATTTGTTGTAACCTCCACGGGAATTCATTTGGACCCGGAAAAGGTTCGCGCTATCCAGGAGATGTAACCTCCGAGAAATCTCAAGGAACTCAGGGGATTGCAAGGACGATTGGTGTACATCCGCAGGTTTATCTCAAATCTCCCCGGAAGATGCCAACCCTTCGATAAACTAATGAAGAAGGGTGTTTCGTTCATTTGGGACGACGCTTGCCAACAAGCATTTGAGGAAATCAAGCAATACCTCACACAACCACCAGTCCTTGCAGCTCCGATATCCGGAAAACCTTTCCTGGTATACGTCCGAGCAATGGATCATTCTTTGGGAGCTCTGCTAGCTCAGAATGATGATCAAGGACGAGAGCAAGCGATCTATTATCTGAGTAGAACAATGATCGGAGCCGAACATCAGTACAACCCGATCGAGAAGGAATGTTTGACACTGGTGTTCACCATTCAGAAAATGCGACACTATCTGGTAGGCCAAACCATAAATGTCATATCAAAAGTCAACCCCTTAAGGTTACTCATGACAAAGCCTTCATCGCTAAATGGCCGACTGGCAAAATGGGCCATATTGTTATCTCAATATGAAATGCACTTTTTACCACAGAAGGCCATTAAAGGACAAGCGGTGGCGGATTTCCTGGCTGAGCATCCAGATCTGAGGGCAACCAAACTTTACGACGATCTCCCAGATGAGGTCGCTGAAGCCTGCCAGACCCAGACATCCTTTGAAAGGCAGGTGTGGCAACTTTTCTTTGACGGTGCATCGAGAACAAGCCCAAAAGGACACATAGTAGCGGGGGTAGGAGTAGTACTCGTCTCGCCACAGAATTATGTGGTTTCCCGAGCTGTCTCGTTAACTGAGCCTTGCTCTAACAATGTAGCGGAGTACAATGCTCTTTTGATTGGGATGCAACTCGCCGATGAGATTGGCGTTAAAATCTCGAGGCGTACGGTGACTCCAAACTCATCGTTAGCCAGGTTCGCGGGGAGTACGAAGTCAGACATGAAGACCTAGTACCCTATTACAACGCAACTGTCCACATGGCTGGGAGGTTTACAAACTTCTACATCGACCATGTACCACGCAAGCAAAATGCGCATGCAGATGCACTAGCATCCCTCGCTGCCTCTTTAGCTCTTCCAGCTGGAGCGGTAGAGAAATATTTGTCCACAGCCATGACCTGTATTGCCCGAGACTTGCTCTGAGGACTACCAGGAGCCAACAGGAAATCGTCAAGGCAAAGAAGCGCTTGAGTCGTCAACCGGTCTAGGGCCTAGAGACTGGCAATTCCCCTATATCGACTATGTCTTATATGGCATCCTGCCTGAGGACACCAAAGAAGCGGCTGCCATTCGAAGGAAAGCCCCCAAATTCTACTATAATGCGATTACGCGAACATTGTATCGTCGATCGCATGACGGGATCTTGCTCTGCTGCCTTTCACCAAAGGAGGCACAGGAAATATTGAAAGAAGCCCATGACGGTATGTGTGGAGCCCATCAACCTGGCCCAAAACTTGCATACCGACTCCAAAGGCTGGGATATTATTGGCCTAAGATGATCGCTGACGCCATCACTTATGCCAAAAGATGTCACGCCTGCCAAGTACATGGCGATTTCATCCATCAAGCACCAGGGTACCTTCACTCTACAACCTCTACCTGGCCATTTGAAATGTGGGGGATGGATGTAGTTGGCCCTATCAGCCCGCCGTCATCAAAAGGACATCGGTTTATTTTGGCAATAACCGATTACTTCTCCAAATGGGCTGAGGCCGTTTCTTTGAAGGAGGTGAAGTCGTCTGATGTGATCAAGTTCGTGAAACATCACGTCATTTACCGTTTTGGGGTACCTCGACGAATTGTCCACGACAATGGGCCCCAGTTCATCAGTCAAGCTTTCCAAAGGTTCTGCGCTAAGTTCAGAATCCAGAGTGTGTCCTCAACGGCATACTACCCCGCCGCTAATGGTCTCGCAGAAGCTTTCAACAACACCATTGGCAAGCTCCTCAAGAAATTCGTCTCGAAAAGTCAACGTGACTGGGACGACAAGCTGGGTGAATGCTTATGGGCTTATCGCACAACTGTGCGAATCCCGACTAAAGCTACGCCATTTTCTTTGGTATATGGGTGTGAAGCCGTGCTTCCACTGAAAATTCAAATTCCGTCTCTACGCGTCGCCTTAACAGCGGAGATGACAAATGAGGAGAAGCATCGACAGCGACTCCAAGAATTGGAGGCCTTAGACGATAAGCGTCTGCAGGCCCAACAACAAATCGAGCTTTACCAAGCTCGAATCACCAGAGCCTTCAACAAGAAAGTTAAAGTGCGAACTTTCAAGAAAGGCGACCTTGTCTTAGCCGTCAGAAGACCCATGGTGATGACGCAAAAGACGAAAGGAAAATTCCAACCCAAATGGGAAGGACCATTCATAGTAGAGTCAGTCTACTCAAATGGATCGTATCGCCTCATAACTTCAAATGGCGATACACTCATGATGCCGATCAATGGCAGATTTCTGAAGAGATACTATCCTTAATAATACTCCTCCACCGATTAAGTTAAAAGTACATCTCTGATCAAAACAAGAAGAGCTTCTTCATTAACATCCGACGCCTCCGACGGCTAAGGATAGAGGAAAATGTTGGCTTCTAAGCCCAACATAAGTCTTCGACAACTCACTATGCTGAGGGGAATAGCATGGCTAGCCAACTCAAACGGTAGTTGGTAAAGGCACCTCAAATCTGTTGACAGCTGAGGGTTTGCTAAAAATCCTGGGTTTAATGTTCCCATCTTCATTAACATCCGACGCCTCCGACGGCTAAGGATAGAGGAAAATGTTAGCTTCTAAGCCCAACATAAGTTTTCGACAACTCATCATGCTGAGGGGAATAGCGTGGCTAGCCCAACTCAAACGGTAGTTGGTAAAGGCACCTCAAATCCGTTGATAGCTGAGGGTTTGCTAAAAATCCTAAGTGGACTTGACTCCACTCTCCCCTCCAAAATCCCTTACCAATTCTCATCCACAGAATGGTAGGTCTATAAAATACAATCATTACCAAGTTAACACTATACCTCTGGTAATGAAAATTCTCAATGCTCCTTGTCGAGTACAAACTTTACTTATCAACTCTACGTGGAACAACAAAACTTCAAATTTGCCAAGTTAACACTATACCTCTGGCTCTTCAAACTTCACTTGTCAATTCTCATCAATAGAATGACAGGTCCTCAAATGCTCGTATCTCAAACCAATTTTTGTCAAGTTAATACCACACCTTTGACAAATTACTGTTTAAGTTAACATCACACTTCTAACAGTAATCAAGTTGCTGCCAAGTTCAATATTAAACCTCTGACAGTCATCTTCCCTCAGACTTCCATATCGAAGCTGAAATGAACGATAGTAAGTTTAATACTACACCTCTAGCGTCCAAGTCATTGTTAAGTTTAACAATACACTTAAGGCCATGACTTTCCCTCGAACTCCTTGTTAAAGTCGAGATGACCAATGCCAAGTTCAAAATTACACCTCTAGCATTACTCTCACTGTCAAGTTAAACATCACACCTATGACAGTGACACATTCAGTTTTCCCAAATTAAAGCTGGAATGCTTCTGAGTTAAGTTAATATCACACCTCTGGCTCACACCCTTGTCAAGTTAATATCACACTTCTGACAAGACTACATTCAACCCGTTAAGTTAATATCACACCTCTAACGGTAAAGACTTTCCTAGACTCCCCGCGAGTCTAGTCTCACTTGTTATTCTCCCCAACAGAACAACAAGTCTACTTAAAAAAAAAACATTGTTAGGTTAACATTACACCGTTAACAGTGTTTTCATCAACTCTCCAGTTGAGCTTAAACCTTTGATAAAAGCTCATCTTCCCTGGGGGTACCAATTCAACCTGTCACTTTCTTTTATAAAGTGGCAGGTCCACCAAAAATCATTTTATCCTTGTCAAGTTAATATTACACCTCTGACAGTATTGTGGGGTTCCTGAAATAGGATCTTTCTCCACAAAATTTGACTTGTTAAAATTATTATCATACTTTTGACAGGTCAAAGGTTCTTTACTTCTATTCGTCTGACTTTCAATACAAAAAGGGAGTTCAAGACAATAGAAGAGACAAAAAGAAAAGTGTCACTTTTATTTATATCCAGGCATATGAAAGTGATACAAAACGCTCTCTTATACAATAAGATTGAGTGTTACAATAAAGGAGTATAAAGAAGTCCCTTTCTCTCTCAAAGGTTGCACTCACTCCTTGAAGCTGCTCACAACTCTAAGTACAAGATGTTTGAAAGGGCGCCAAAGTAGAATTGAACACTGTGGCGACGATCGGAAGATGGTTGCACCACGATGCATGATGTAAACATCGAAAAAGCCTCTGGTTGACCGAGAACAATGGTGTTTCTTGAGGTCGAAAGGCAGCTGAATCTTCTGATTCCACCTGACCATCCGAAGTGGCGGGGCATGATCCTTCGTTGATGAACATCTCCACCACCAGAAAGTCATCCAATGAGCATAGAGTTCTCATCGATGTCACTTCTGGGGTAGGTGAAGGGAGAATCTAAGACCATACCCACCACTATATCCACCGCCATCTTCACTCTGACCATGCCATGCCAAGAAGCATGACCGGTGCATTGAATCCAAAGAGATCTTGGTGAGGGTCCGATCCCCATCTCCCGAAGACGGAAGCCATGACTTCTTCTCCTGTGGTCGACCATCGACCAAGATCGCTGGCCGATATATTCTCCCAAGGGCCCAGCGAACATAAAAAAGGATGATCAAGCCTACCTGCAAGAAGCAACAAAATTAGAAAATCTGAAGCTTAGTGTACTTCAACAGAAAACACTAAGTGACAGACGCAGCTATTGCTGAGGACTTCAGACGCAGAAATGGCCCACGTAGAGAGCCAAGCTTCTGTAGAGGCAGAAACAGACGCGAATCAAAGCTGTGATATACACGGAATTTGAACGCGATCTAGTTCCACACCCATGTCTAAGATGCAAGACGCAAAGAGAATCAGACGCGAAAATTGCCGTCTCCCTGTTGGATGAACAGGAGTTGCAAGATTCGGGCCTGAGACCTCCAGTCTGAGTTGAAATTCTCCTAAGTCGACAGCCTCAAGACGCGAGCTCTATGTGCAAAGCCTGCGGCCAGGCGCCTAAGTCTACTATACTCGCGTCCAAAGAAGTTTAAGTCAAATGGCGCAACTTCCAAAAGAGGAGTGCACCAACTAAGACTTCAGGAGAAAATCCAGATGATGAATCTCTTTAAGAGATATCAAAATTCAAACTTAGTTGGGTTAAAAATGTCATGGCAAACCGAGAAGGCGTACCCGCAGAGGCCTCTATTAAGAGTTGAACTCTCTGCATCGAAGCGCGGACATAAAAGGTGCTCAAGAGACACTTTCTGTTATTGAAATCACTTGACAGTGGTAATCTTCTGAAGAGACCAAACAGAAGCATGAAAGCTCTGGGTCATCTTCGTCCATGGAGGCAAGCCCCTGGTAAAGTCCTTGAAGGGAGAAGATGGAGTCTCTCAGCGCACTCGATTTTTAAAAGAAAATAGTCCAAGTATGGGACTGCTAAAGGAAGGGGGTAAGCCCTATTTATAGGCAAGCTACAATGCCTATAATTAATGGCTCACTAATCAGAACCGTCGGCCTTAATGACCGCACGAGTGTCCAAGCCCAATGGAAGGCTGACGCGTGGATCGTCGCTTCGGGAAGCATAAAAAACGCAGATCTCTAACCGCCAGCGCCGGTTTTGCATTAAAAGGCATTAACACCCAAACCCAGTGAAGAGCCGATGCGTGGACGATCGCTTCGGGAAACATCGAATGGTGCGAGTCCCCAATCGTCAACAACGATTTGACGTTTAAAGATCCAATAAAATCTTTATGACAGGCTGCATGTAACGCCTGGGAAGTTGCACCAAAACGCAGGCATGAGAGCCGCGTTCAGGATCCCGCGTCCTTTTTTCAAAAAAAAATGGCGTCCTCCTTCATTCCAATTAGAAGACCCTCCGCGTCTTTTAAGAGTGATTCAAAGCTGCGTCCATTAGCAAAAGGAACCCAGCCCAGGGTTACGGTTGGAAATCACATAAAGCAGTGTTCTGAGACTTGTGCTTTCAATAAGAGAAAGCCCATGGCAGTCACAGGCATCTTGGAGCTGCGTCGACATGGCGAGATGATGATGGGTTTGCACCAGGTCAAAGACCCAGCGTCGTGTCCTCTTATATGTCTGTGCCAGCTTCAAGGAGCGTAAGACCACATTCTTGATGCATCCTGATTTCTGCGCCTGGATAAAGTTAAGGACTGCGGCCAATAGAGTCACACTCAAAGCTGCGTCTTTTGCGTCAACTTAAACCGCGTCTTCACTGGCAAAAGTCGCATTCCTCAGAACCGCGTCTCTCTTTGGAACGGCGCCGTGTCCCATCAAAAGAACTTAGTTCTACCTAAGTTTGTTATTCACAATCAGTCAGAGAGCATAACCAAAGACTGCAATTGAGAGGTCGGATTCATCTACAGCGGGGCAATGAAGGTGGAACAAAAATTTCAAAGACTTTTATTATTCAAAAATGGTAAAAGTAAATACAAACACTCTTGGTGAATAGAGTGTCCTTTTCTTTACAAAAGGAAAAGAAGGAGAAGGCTAGAAATCCTGGTTCGCCAAAGAACGGATTTGTTCTCTGAGGCGATGCATCTCATGTTGACGCGCCTTCTCAGCTTCCATGAGAGCCTGAGCCCGCAGCTCCTCCTCGGATAAAAATCTCTGCGCAGCCAGCTGCACTCGCAGGGATTCCAGCTCGGAGGAACTAACAGAGAGGTTTTCTTCAACTTGCGCCTTGGCAGCCTCTAACTCCGCTAGCCTCTTTTCAGAAGTGGCGAACTTCTGTTCATTGATAGCAATCAAGGCCTCAGCTCTGGCTATGGTAGCTCGAGCATCGAGGATAACCTGCTTCGCAGCCTGCATAACCATCTCGGACTCCTTTGACTCGACAGTTAGCTTTCGATGGTCAGCCTGGAAACATTGGAGAAGATGGGTCCTTTCGGCTATCTTTTCTTCCATCTCCCTTCGCTCTTGCTCTTGAGCAGTAAGAAGCCTAGTCAGGGTTTCCTGGGCCTCATGAAATGAGCTAGCATTCTCCAAGGATCTAAGCTCTTTCAAGTCATGTCCCAACTGCTCCACAAGTAGCAGACACGCCTTGGCTGGTGAAGGGCCTCCGGCTAAGCTGATGTTCTCAACCAGATTTCCGAGAAACACCCGGGCGAATTCGAAGGAGCTATTCCCAGATAGGATGAGATCAATACATGATCGCATGGAGGCAAAGAACTGCTGCACCACTTGACGCGCCAGCTCCCCCATGGTATCACCGCCTGGGAAGAATTTCGCTGAAGTGCTCCCCGATCCCCTTTCCATCACGGGGCGAGGGACGTAAACCGATTCTTCCGGTACAAGAATCGGGCTAACGACAGGTGCGGCAGAAGAAAGAGTAACCGCCGGCACTTCTGGGGCTACTACGTCTGTAGAAACCTCCACGACGGATGAAGTAACAGCAAGCTTGACCGCTTCAGGGTCTTCGGTCGAGGCTTGAGCTATACGGCCTTCCGGGTAGGCACTGACCGCCAAATCTTCTACCTGAGCTTCCTCGGTGCTCTCTGCAAATTACCAGAACATTAGCCACGACGGTAAAAGGAAAATATTCAAAGCATCAACATTTCCTTACCAAGTTGGGGGGTTCAAAGACGGCGAATTCTGGGGCGAACCTTGCAGAGTTGAGGTCCCCCCGACTTCAATGGTTGCCTTCTCTTAAGGCATCTCAGTAACTAGAGCCTCAACTCTTCCCTGCCGGACCAGCTCCTGCACCATCTCCTCGATATGCGAGGAAGTTGTAGCCTCGCTGTCCGCAGCCAGCCCTGCAGCAAAAAGGGAAAATGTCAGAGCCTTTTTTTAAAAAAAAGGGAAACCGGCTCAATAAAACAATAAGAGTACCTTCAACAGCAGTAATTGTTGCTGTTGGCGAAATTGTCACAGGATCACACCCATATATCACCTCCTCCGAGATATGTGAGAATTTACTCAGATCCGGAAGAACAGGTTCATCGCCAAAATCGATCTCATCGCCTGAATCATATCTATCCACTCCGGATGATGAGGACGATAGTTCAACGCGAGAGGCCTCGGCAATCGGGGCCTTGCCGCCAAATACCCCAGTAGTAGGGCTGGGGTCAATTACCCGTGAGCTGGGCATTAAAATACCAGGGGACCCAGGCTGTTATGCCTCATCCCTCCTCTCTTGAGCCGAAGAAGACCCAGGCTGAGCCGAGACCCCTGGAATCTCAACGTCATCCCTACTCATCAGGTCAACTTCGAGCTGCTCAGCATCATCAGCTGCGGTGGGTTCGTCAGTGGCGGTGGGTTCATCAGCAAGTTCCCCTTCTTCTAAGAATGCGGGGCCCCTGTTGCGCAATCCACGAGTGCGAACAAGAGGGGCATTATCCTCCTCCTCTTCTTCCCCCTGCTCCTCAACACCAGAAGGGATGGCCTCGGACAAGGAAACTTCGGCCGCCAAGTCTCTCCGGGCCTTCTTGGGGGCAGGCTCAACGATGGAAGTAGAGCCCTGAGGACGCTTATGCACTGCCTGTCGACCCTTTGCTGCTCTCGGCTCCCCCATTGACACCCTTCTGGCCTCCTTTTGAGCCGCCCGATATTCATCGACGCCTCGCGAGCGCTTATTGGACACCGACTTTGCTTCATAAGATGCATTGATACTCTCAATGCATGAGTACTCCGGTGAGAAGTCAGGCATTTGGTTGGCTTGAAAGTACCAGGTGCAGAAGCTGCGGCTTGTACAACCTTTCGGCCCCTTGAAAGGCAGACGAAAAAGTGCATCCGTCCCTCCAGCCACACTATAACACCAAGCCCAAGCACCTTCAAACAAATTCCCACTGAAGGCGAGTTGAGCATTGGGGTTGCCGACATATAACTGATCATAGCCAAACTGTCGGGTGAAGCGATTCGGCATGTACGGCTCGATCGTGCAAGAATTCCCTTGCCGAAAAAGCACATACCCAGGCCGAATATTGATCAGCCACCAGAAAACTCCCGACGACAGCCTCGTGAAGTTGTCTGGACCCACCAGGTCGGCAAATTGGTCCCCATAGATGCACCTGTAATCTCGGGGAAGCAGCGATTGAGTTGATAGTTCGAAGCAGCTAGAATGCACTTCCGAATGTAGTACATATAAGTATTACACCAGCTTGAACTCTCCAATCGCTGTACGAAAGGGATAAATCCCTCACACCAAGACACCGGCGTCATCAGAGAGGGACAGTGCATAACGTACCAAGCCATTAGGTACGGGTAGGGAAGCTCGACCTGAGGGTTGGGACGCTTTACTATCAGCCTCCCCTCTGAGTCAACAATCGACTCACCCTGGGAGTCGACAACCTTCTCAACCCTGCATAGACTCTGAACTAAGGCCCGCAACCCGCTTTGAATACCAGCCGCCATGGCCGGGAGGAGGGCTATGGACTTACCATAAGCCAAAAGCACCGCTGGATACACCACGTCAGTAACGATTACTTCATGTGGCAGTGTCGGCACCACACAGCGCTTCAACCACAACATTAAGAAGCCCGCTAACAGTGCCCGATTGGAGATAAGGGTCCGGGCTTGGTGATGGAAACTTTCGAAAACCGTGTCAGGTTTGAAAGTATCCTCGTTCGACTCTGTGGTGTAGGAGTCTACAGAAGCCTTGATCCTGTCGGCAATCTCTTCGTCGGAGCTGGGAGCCAGTCGGGTCACTGGTTGGTCCTTCTGATTGACACCATTAAACAAGTAGCTTACCCAAGACAGCTGCTTAACTCCCCTCGTCCTCCAAGACGTTATCTGGCCGCAAATGTGGAAGTGACATAACACCTCCCAATAAGTCTCGTACACCCGAGGAAACTCTTTCTTCAAGAGGTGAAGCTCCTCAGAGGTTCGGACGTATTCCTCATAGGGAATATCCCCCATTACCAGCCACGAGACTTCGTGCAACTCATGCAGTGCAAGACCCATCTCTCCGACCGGAGTAAAGAATGTCCCCGTCAGAGGATTGTAACGCTCCAGGATCCCAAAGAAATTTTGAGAACTCGGTGGAATGCCATACTGTACGGCCCTGACCGCTTGGTACAATTCTACATGCTCCAACAGACCTCCAAGATCGGCAAGGACAAAGCTCACCATCCTGCCCCACCAGTACTTCTCAGTGGAATGAATCCACCCGAGCGGACGGAAATCGACCGAAAATCACCCCCCGCTTTCATGAATACGTTGAGGAAGGTGGTGCCGAGTTTAGGAGTTTCTCCTACTGGGTGCTCGGACCTGAGCAGCCCGGGAAACAGGCCGAAAGTCTCCTTCTCATGACCAGCATTATATACCTTCCTGGAGCCCAGGGTGCCGAGAGAAACTTCGGGGACAGGTCGGGTAATCTCCCACACCATTGGCCGAGGGACAGACATATGCTGGAGATAAGATAGTGGGTACATTCTCTCCATGTTCGGAAGAAAGAACCTTATACCCTCTATCTGACGAAGCCATTTATAATCTCCGTCATGCAAGGTATAGCCACCCTCGCTAATGTTGTCTCCGAAGAAGAAGGCAGGTTTCTTCATCGGAACACGAGAATCCGTTGTGAATGCCGCGTCAGTTATGAGCTCCCGCAGGGTCGCCGGTCAACTTTGGAGAGCCTCTCCCTTCGCTCCTTCGACTTGTCAGCAGTCATGGAAGCAGTCCTTTACAGCACGAAGGTTAAATCGCGGTCAACACCACCTACGTGCCCGAAATGGCACTTCTTGGAGAGTGGATTGGAGGAATATCGCACTGCATGAGAAAATGACACTTGATCAGAAATCTAAAACGAAAACGATTAAGTGTCTATAATTCAGACGCAGAAGAGATTCCAGATGCAGAGATTGTCAAAATCCGCGTCTGGACCTGAGGACCGTGAGGCCAGCATGGAATCCGCGTTTTGAAAATCTAAGACTTATGAAAATCTCTTAAGTACTTGGACTCAGGCGCAAGATTCATGAAAACCAGCGTCTGATGTCACAAAATGCAAGAATCAAGTCTGCGTCCGAATCCTCCACAATTAGAAACATTCTAAGTGATGAGTCCGGAACGCAAGGCTTACTGGGGCCCTGTGTTCAACAAACAAACGCATACTCGAGCAGATAAAAACAGCAAGGTCATCAAACCCGCGCCTTATTTATCAAACTCAAGGACCGCGTCTGAGAATCAAACACGGGCCCGAGCCCGCGTTGGCGGGTCTCCTTCAAAAAAGGGGATTTTTTTTAGAGTTACAAGAACTCTGTGAACCCTTTTAATGGCAAAAAATTAAGCCTAATGGCATTATACCTGAGATAGGGGCTTCCTGCATGGAGGAACCGTCCCTTTGAGTCTCGGCGACAATCGCCTTTGAAGACGAAGCAGTTTGCTTAGCCTTGGGCGCCATTGCGAATCAAAGATCTGATGTTAGATGGAAGAAGAGAGAATAAAGAAGCTCTTTTCTCAAACCCTAACAAAGGCGCTCGTAGACGAAGGAGAGACTAAATGATGACTCTCTCGACGACTGTGGCCATTTATAGGCATGGCGATTCGCAAAGATACGCGGCGCTTGCTCGACGTCGAATCACCACCTGACGCGTGCCGTAGTGCATTTAATGCAGCGTGAAGTTCGCACGCCAAAAAGAAGGTGTCCCGTCGGATCCACAGGACACGTGGCAGTGCACTCATGGCATGGCACGGATTCGCACCCAACAGTCGCGCCTCTTCAATGGACGCATCCTTTCAGCACGGCCATAGTTGCGTCCAGAAAGTCGCGGCTTCACTCCAAAAAGATGCGTTTCTCCGAAGTTCGCATCCTTCCAACCCAGACAAAAATCGCGTCTGCCTTATGGAATAACAATCACGTTTTCATTCCAAAAGATGCACCCATCTTTAAAAGCAGTACTATCCCTGCGTCCCAAAAGAACTGGCGTTCAGTCCTTACTTCTGCAAATCGGTTCAACAATACACTGGCACAAGCAGACGACCGTCCACTCCTGGCTTAAAGTGCACCCACGACAGACTTAAAGCAATCGAGGAGGTTTAGACTGTGCATCTAGACACTCAACACGATTAAACTTTGGTGGCTTCAAAGAGTTCCACAGTACACTCACGAAGACCATACTCCAGATAAGATCAAACCCGGAGCATTGACAGTCCAGTCATAAGGGTGAGCTCAGCTAGAGTCTAAAGTATTTCGAAATCCGTCCCACTTAACTGCGGAATGTCAAAAACTTTGGAGGGGGTTCTGTAGGCTGTCTAAAAATCACTAAAAGACAAGCCATTGAAAAGCAGAATTCCAAGTTCTAGATGCAAAGCTAATTTTGGCCGCGGTGCGAGGCTCAACAGCCGCGTCTCAGCATCAAGGCGCGAGGCTCGACAGCCGCGTCTCAGCATCAAGGCGCGAGGGTCGAAACCATCGCCTCGATTGTAACTGCCCGGGTTATGGGGCCATTCACCGCCCACATAGCGGGGAAGTTAACCCCTCATTGTGGAGTGTTTTTAGGGGGCACGTTCACCCCCTAAACCTCTATAAATAGCCCAGTTGCTACGAGGACTGGGGGACCAAGAAGAAAAAGACAGAGAAGAAAGAGAGAAGAAAAAGAGAGAAGAAAAAAAGGACAGAGAGAAAGAGAGTCCAACTCTTCAGCTAGCTTGCTGTATTCAAGTTAGTCTTTACCGACAATCTCTTTGAGAGAGTTTTGGTCGACAGAGCTGTGTTACTCCGTCAACCACCCGAAGAGAAGAGCCCCGGAAGATCTCAACGTTCACCCGGTCAACGGAGAATAAGATTCACTCTCCACCGCCACTTGAAGAACCCAGCCTTAAACAAAGGGAGGATTCAAGACTCAACATCCTCCCTCCCTTGTAGTCGGAAAACTGTTTCGTTGTAATCTTTCAATTGATCCAAGGAAATTTTACACCGAATTCATTTCCATGCACGTACAGCAATTGAAGCTTAGAGGAAATCAACGTGTTTCACACTACAAAGGGGGAATCACAGTTAGAAACCATAGAAAGATATTCTTTATTAAGCGTGCCTCTAAGTGTCTCAAGAGCTTGTGCATTGGCCTCTATATGATTGCTATTACCAAGATAGGATTTTTGGTAGCGGCAAGGAAAACATGCAAGCCTAGGGTTTTCAAGTACATGGACATCCTAAATTTTCACATGTCAATGTTGGAGACATCAAACATGGGAGGTGTCAAGCAATCCATGAGTGTGTGTAAACAATATAAGTGTGCAAATGCAAACTAGATTAGCAAACCAAGATCACACTCCTAGGTGGTTAAACCAAATATCAGGAGCGTAGGCTCCGATACCAATTGTAAGTACACGTATAGGGGGTGAATAGGTGTACGGCTAATCTAATGAACAAAATGCGAAAATTAAAAACTAAATTGCAACACACTTAATGTAACCAACGAGTGTAGCCGAATTCCCGGTGAAGGGCTCTGGACTAACTTCTCTTGATTCCTCTGAATAAGAGTTGAGGTGCTATATGAAGCTCTCGTGGTTAAACACAAGTGAGGCACACACAAACAAGCCAAGCATATAATATATGAATGAGCAATATGAAATGATGCAAGGCACAATAGTAAAAGAGAGAGAGTTTAGAGTCAATAGATCAAACGCAAACACTGAGATTTGTTTCGAGGTTCGAGCACCCAGCTCTACGTCCCCGCCTTCACACAGAAGGATTTTCATTAACTTGTCCACACAGGACTCCCACACAGGGAACCTCCATTGAGGATTTGGGGCAATACAACCGGGAGTACACAACTCCTCTCTCAATTACAAACACAACCTCTATACTTAGAGGCTAGGCACAAAGCCACCACAAATCAATCACCTCACAAATGAGGGATAGGCACAAAGCCAAACACAAATCAACCTCTCACTAGAGGGATAGGGCACAAAGCCACCACTCCAAAATCAACCTCTACACAAGAGGGATAACACAAAGTAGGAGGGTTTACAACTTGGTGGTTTCCACAACCACATACTAACTCTTTCTCACAAAAACAAAGATCCTATAGAGAGGATAGAATGATAAGCTCAAGTGTGAGAAAACAAAGTGTTTTGAACAAAGAAAATCACTTGGGAAATCTTCAAATAGATATAGAATTTTTAGACCAAAAACAAATTCCCAAAAAGACTATTTTCTTTGAAATAAAAACACTTTGAAAACAAATGAAGATCAAATCTTTGAAGCTCTAAAACTCTTTTAAAACTTATAAAAACACTAGAGAAGTTCTGAATTTTTGGCTCTTGAAAACTTGGTGAAAAACATCCAAGGATTGGGATATATATAAGCCCAACCAAAATCTGCCCGTTGGCAGCTGACTAGGCCCATAATGGCCTTCCGGTCGACCGGCCGTCGACCGGCCAATGGTCAAAAAAGTGACCGTTGAGCCTTCCGGTCGACCGCCCGGTCGACCGGGCCCTGAACCAGAGATCAACGGCTCTCTGGCCGGTCGACCGCCCGGTCGACCGGGCAACCCGAGAGTGGGTTGCCTTCAGTCGGTCGACCGCTCGGTCGACCGGCCAACTGATATTGCCTTGTGCACGTTTTGTGCACATCCGGTCAACCGTTCCAGTCGACCGGCTCCTGGTCCGGTCGACCGGTCGGTCGACCGCCAGAGCCTGGCAGGGTTTTTAAGGGATTTGAAAACTAGCTTTTTAATTACCAAATAAATCCCATAAAATCTCTAAAAATCCACAAAAATAGTTTCAGTACAATACTTTGATATATAAACATATGTGAAAAAATTCAACACATATTTCAAACAATTTGAACCATTTTTGTGTCTTAGAAATTTTGCCGAAAATCAAATTCCGTATTTTCCAAAACTTGGATTTTTGAATTGAAAATACGTTTTGTCCAAAACTCATCCAAATACAAAAACATGATATTTAAACAACTTGAAGCATGTTCTATATGGATATAATCCAATATACATGAAAGATATATATATATATATATATATATATATATATATATATATATATATATATATAGACTTGTATCCTTTCAAAAGGATTTGATCCCGGATCCTTCCCACTCAAATTCAACCCTCCAACATTCGAATACAAGATCCACTCCGTTGAAGTTGATCTATACTATTTCAAGTATCTATAAACCAAAAATCAAGTATTTTAAATACTTTTTGCCCATCCATCAAGCGACGCAAAATGGACGGCCGAAAGTAGTGAGTTGGTTAGATCTATGTCTTTAGACATACAAATTCTCGATCCGGCCATTTCATTATGATCTAAACATTTAAAAACCCCTATAAACTAATTTTTGTTAGATTTCAAATGTTCTACACCGTTAAACTAACCAACTCACTATTTAGGCCGTCCGTTTTTCCCCTACTTGATGGATGGGCAAAAAGTATTTAAAACACTTAATTTTTGGTTTATAGATACTTCAAATAGTATAGATCAACTTCAACGGAGTGGATCTTGTATTCGAATGTTGGAGGGTTGAATTTGAGTGGGAAGGATCCGGGATCAAATCCTTTTGAAAGGATACAAGTCTATCTCTATATATATATATATATATATATATATATATATATATATATATATATCAATGTTTTTGACTTAAAATCAAAAATAAGTTTTGTTAAAATACCAAAACTCCAAACTCATGAAATAGACTATCAAACTAAGTTTGTTTAAATAGTTGAAGCATACATGTATATAGAACAAATCTAATATATACTAAACCAAGTAAACTTGTTTCGATACTATCTATTCATGAAAACCAAGATCGGTTAAACTAAAAACCGAAAACCAAATCAAAACATGAAACGTGTGTGTGTTGTGAACTTGAGCATATCACACTATCTAATCTTTACAAATGGATCTAAAGTATAAACTAAAACAATGTACCGAAGTCTTCTTGTAGAACGCCGTCTCCAAGTCGACTCGATCCAAACCGTGATCCACCGAGCTTGACTCCAACGAGTACTAGATATGTACTTTGACGCTCGTGCTCTTGAATCACCATGTTAAAAGCTCCAAAACACGTTTGTTGAAACTAATCACCTACTAATATCTTGGTTAGAGCTCCGAAACTAAACATCATAAGATTATTAGTAAACATAACTACATGAGTTAATCATCATCAAAACTAGAGTGGAAGGCCTCTGGGCCAACAGTTAAATTATTTTTAAACTCTTATTTTTGAAAAAACCCTACCAACCAAAGGGCGGATAGTTGGGCGACCATACCTTGTATGCCTTAATGACTATCTTTTATCATGTGCATGAATAGGGTGGTAGGTATGAGTTATACACATGATCCTCATAAAATTTTATTTTTGTATATTCATATGTGTTTTCTATATATGTATGCTTCAAATTTCAATTGGTATTTCTATTTTCGTACATACATATATATGTTTTAATTGTGCTTGTTTTACAATGTCTTTACATTTTTAAAGTATAAATTATGTTTATGTTAAGCTTGATTTTATTCTAAATATTAATTGGTGTCTTTACAAGCTTATGTATTGATTTCAATTGGTATTTACTTGGTATCAAAATGTACTTCATGCTTCACCTTCAATCGGTATCAAAAAATCTACTATTGGTATCTTAAAAAAATTTTCTCTCCAAGTGGTAGCAACATTTGTTTTGTCAACTATTATTTGATTTCATTGGTATCATAATCCATTTTGTTGACTTCAAAAAATTTCAAAATTTTGTTTTAAAAGTGGTTTCAAAATTTGTTGATATATATTGCCTATATGCAAGGGAGCTTAACATCTCCTCTATATATAGATTCATGTTGAGTGTACTTTCCATATTAAAGAGCTTGACCTCTCTTCGTTATGTAGTACACGTGTGTAGGGGGAGCTTAACATCTCCGTTTATACATTGTATATTATGCTTTATGTGAGTTAGGGTCTAGTCATCCCTTCTCCATGTAATGCATGCATGCAGGGGGAGCTAACTTAACATCTCTCCTCTTCATGAATGTATATCGCATATACATTTAATTGTTTGGTGGTCTTCACCCCTTTGTTGATGAATTTACAAAAGGGGGAGAAGAATTTAGAGAGTTTATATATGCATGTTTACATCTTTGTTTCAGCGTATATGTTTGTGTTTACTTTATGCATTTCATTGAATATCTATCTGTTTATTGCTATGCATGAGTTAAGGGGGAGCTTCTATGAAGCTTAACTTAATGTATGCATATATAACTCCATGAGTTTTGTCATCATCAAAAGGGGGGAGATTGTTGGCCCAAAGGCTCATCACTTTAGTTTTGATGATGATTAACTCATATAGTTATAGTACTAATGATCTTGTGTTTATATAGTTTCAGTTTTTCTATCAAGATCTTAGTCGGGTTTAGCTTCAACAAAGGAGTTTTAGAGCTAACACATGTAGATTCAAGAGCTCGCGCGACAAGATCGCATCTAGCACTCAGATGGACTCAAGCTCTTTGGATCGTGTTTGGATCGAGTCGGCTTGGAGGAGGAGTTCTAAAAGAGGACTTCGGTTTGTTTAGTTTTAGTTTATATTTAGATCTTGTGTAAGATAAACTAGTGTTGATATGCTCAAGTTCACACACACATACAAGTCCATTACGTCTGTTTTTCGGTTTAACCAGTTTTGGATTTCAAGTACACATATATATGATTTTCATGAATAAATAGAATCAAAACAAGTTTACATGGTTTAATATATACTGGATTTCATCTATATACATCTATGCTTCATATATTTAGAAAAACTTATTTTGATGATTCTATTTCATGTGTTTAGAGTTTTGTAATTAACAAAACTTATTTTGATTTAATGTCAAAAACATATAGATATATCTTTTATATGTGTATTAGATTCTATCCATACATTCTATGCTTCAAAAGAGTTTAAATATCTTATTTTTGTATTTATACAAATTTAAGAAAAATCGGATTTCCATTTCAAAGTTTGTATTTTGAAAAATATCGATTTGGTTTAAAGCTTAATTTCTATATCACAAAAATAGTTCAAATAATTTGTAATATGTGTTGATTTTTGGTCACACATAGTTGTCTTCAAATATTTATAAAAACTTATTTTTGTAAAATTTATGAGATTTTATGAGATTTTATAGGTGTTAAAAGGACCAAGTTTCAAACCCTATAAACCTTAGCCTGAGGCTACTGGCGGTCGACCGGCCGGTCGACCGAACTAGAGCTCGGTCGACCGGTCAGTCGACCGATATGCACAAGGACGTGCACAAGGCTTTGCCTATAAGGCCAGTCGACCGGGTGGTCAATCGACTGTAACTACCCAACTCTCGGGTAGTGCCGGTAGACCGGACGGTCAACCGACAGGGCTGAATCCCTTTAGGCTTGGTTGACCGGTAGGCGAGTTTCCCTGGGGCGATCGACCGGGGTGATCGACGGTCAGAAATATGACTGTTAGATGGTCGACCGGCCGGTCGATCGACATGTCAAAAATGACCTTTTCTAAACCCCAACGGCCATATTCTTGAGAACCTATAAATAGAGGTTATCTTGAGTTGTTTTAACCAATGTTTTTAGAGCTATTCTTCCCATCTTTTCAAGTGTTTTGCAACAAGTTTAAAAGAAGTTTTTGAGCCTAAAATTTTTATCTTTTATTTGTTTTCAAAGTGTTGAAAAAATCAAAGAAAAGGAAGTCTTTGAGAAATTGATTTTGATCTTTATTTACATATCTATCTTATGTTATTTTCAAGTGTTTTTCTTTGTTACTTTCTTTTACAAACACTTTGTTTTTCTCACACTTGAGCTATCATCTCTAATCCTATCTATAGGATCGTGTTTTGTGAGGAAAATGTTTGCGATCTATTGTGATCACCAAGTATTATTTATGATCATTGGATCACCAAGATTGTAATCTTTTCTTTGCTTTGACTTTGTGCCTATCCCTCTTGTGTAGAGGTGATTGTGTTTGAGAAAAGAGTAGTGTACTCCAAGTCTTAGAGTTGTAATTCCTCAGTGGAGGTCTCTTTGTGGAAGTCCTGTGTGGACATAGTGGAAATCCTTCTGTGTGAAGGCGGGCACGTAAAGTAGGGCTCGAACCTCGAAATATATCTTGTTGTTTGCGTTTGATCCACTATCTCTCAACTCTATCTCTCTTATTCTTGGATTGCTTTATATTGCACATATTCATATGCTAGATATAGTTTGTGTGTGCCCACATTTGTGTTGAACCAAGAGAACTTCATATAGCACCTCAACTCTTAATTTATAGGAATTTCGAGGAGTAGTTCCAGAGCCCTTCACGGAAAATTCGGGCTTACTCTTGGTTACATGTAGTGTGTTCCGATTGAGTTTTAAATTCCGCATCATTTGTCATAAATTAGCTAGTACACCTATTCACCCCCCTCTAGGTGTATTTCAATTGGTATAAGAGCCTACGCTTCTGATATTCAGTTTAACCACCTAGGAATGAGATCTTGAATTGCTAATCTAGATTTGCATTTGCACACATATTGTTTACTCGTGGATTTCATGGCCCCTCTTATGTATGACATTACCAACATTGATTTGTGAAAGTTTAAAATGAGTACATACCAGGAAGAGAATTATCAAAAAAAAAATTTAAATATCAAAAAAAAAATTCTTCACTTTTTATTCATCTTTCTTTTTGAATATAGATATCGAATTATTCTACATGACATATGTCATGTAAGATCCGCGTAGAAATGAAGTCACTTTAATAACATCTTTCAATCTCTTATTCCAAATAAAACAAATACGTGAAAGCCTAAAAGATGAGACAATTCGAGATTTCTTTCGAGTAAACAAATAGCCCCACACGTGGGCCTACAAGGGCAAGTGCATTGCCTAAATCACTTGGAAAACTTTTTCTAGTTTTATTTTGCCAAAATCCACTAAATCATCTTTGCATGTTATTATATATATATATATATATATATATATATATATATATATATATTGCCCCACATGATAATCCCATTGGCTCTATCTTGAACTACATCTCACATTTAAAAAAAAAAATGAAAAGAAAAGAAAATATTCATCTTTTTATGGAATAAAACTATCTATTTCTAATGAACAATATTTGTTTCTAGAATGATACTTTGCAGATGTGGATTTTTTTTCTTTTTCTTTTCTTAGTTTCACATGATACTCCCAAAATTTGGTTTTTTCTGAAATAACTTTAAAGTATTCTTTTATTTTCAATATAACTCTTTAAAATCTTAATTTCAAATATAATCTAAATGATAGAAACGTCATCACTTTCTATGTCCCCTCTTCTAAGACATTTATCGGGGATTTATTTTTTACTTACAATTAAATAAATCACGTGTTTCTTTCTTTGTTTTTTTTAAACATGATTCGTATTAGATTATTGGTCATATGCCTATTTTTTACAAAACTTAAAACTAAAATTGCACATTTGAGGAGCAAAAGTTTGCTATTTTCATTTGATACTTGTAGGTTTTAAATTCGTGAGTGATCCATATTTCATCCATTGATGTATCTAGGGGTGAGCATTAGTTCAGATAAATCGATTAAACTGACTGAATCGAACTGTTCGATTTGATTATAGAAGAGAGTTCGGTTCGGTTTCACAATTTGTGGAGATCGGTAAACCGAACCGAACCGAAAATGCTCTCAATCTCTCTCTCTCAAACTCACTCTCCCCCTCTCAATCTCTCTCTCTCTCTCTCTCTCTCTCTCTCTCTCTCTCTCTCTCTCTCTGTGTGTGTGTGTGTGTGTGTGTGTGTGTGTGTGTGTAAGAAACTCTCTTCCTCACTCCATCCCCACCCTCCCCACATCCCCTCCTCCTCACGCTCGCCGTCATGAAGCCCGCCTTCATGAAAACCCACCCCTGAACCCCCCCTATCCCCCACACCCCCGCCGACCTCCCCCCCCCCCCCCCTCCCCCCCCCCCCCCCTCTCGCACTCACTGATCAGTTGAAATTGAAACCGAACCAAATTTCGGTTCGGTTCTGTTAGATATCCGAAAACCGCACCACACCGCACCGTGCTCACCCTTAGATGAATCTTATAACTATAAGCAAGATCCAAACCCAAACCTGACTTCTTGTCACCCCTACTTCAGGTACAACTGAGAGTATAATGGATGCCACTCTGCCGAGTCTCTCAATCATAGTTTTAAAGGACAGGGGAAGTGATTATTAAAGATTGGAGCAAATTTCGGCAGAAACCAAGCATGATCCAGCTGATAGTCTCACATTAAGTGGCCCACTAACCTTTTATTGTTAATTGGATTCTATAATCATAGCCTAACTGATATTATGTATGCCCAAATAAAGGTTACATTTGTATAAGTTTAATAACTATATAGGAGATTAAGGGCCATGACGGGTGGTTTCTCCATATGGTTATTTGCAATATGTAGACCCTCTTCTCTCCTCCATTATAAGAAAAACAAACCCCCCTTTTTTTGTGCATCCATCACTTTTCAGTTTTTGGGTTTGTGAAAAGAAAAGGAGACAGAGAGAAGAAAGTGATTACAGATTAGGGTTTTTCAAGGAGAAAAGAAAGAGATTGAGATCTACATCATCCACCTTCATCAATCCTTCATATGGCTTCAGGTATGTATTTATTGTAAATTTGTTCTTGAGATGTATGGATTCTAGATCCTTGATACATGATTTCATTATCATGAAGTTCTTTAAGGTTTTTAATCTACATTTGGTATCAGAGCAGGTTAAGAATCTATGCATCTCAGAATAGAATTATGGACAAATTAGGGTTTTATGATTAACTGTTTCAAAAGCAAATTTTGATCAGTCAATTGTAGAATTTTAAAGAAGATTTAGTGGCTTTTCTTCGAAATCTATTAATATTCAATATTCCACTAATTGTGCAAATCTGGGATAATAATTAGTATAATAAACCCTAATTGTAATTTTTAATGGCTTCAGTCGTAAACAGTTTATAAGTGTTCTATTTCACCGACTGCTAGTCGACTAGCCCACAATATTAGTCGACTAGGTCGCCTCCCAGAAAATTATGACTCTCTGTATTTTACTGTCGGTCGACTTGATCTTTTGTTAGTCGACTAATAATAGTATAGTCGACTAACCCCTTTCCCTAGTCGACTAACAGGTTGACCGAGAGGTGTGTGGTTCTCTGTTTCTCTGTTAGTCGACTAACCTTTATTATAGAAGTCGACTTGCTTTGCCTTAGTCGACTAACCTTTAATTATAGTCGACTGCCTTGCCCCTAGTCGACTAGTCTTACCTTTATAGTCGACTTGACTTTACCCTAGTCGACTAGGATTACCTTGACCAGTCGACTAATGTTTGTTTAGTTCAATCATAAATGTATGTTACACATATAAATGTTATTGTGTTAATATTGATTGAATTTGTCAAGTGACAATATTGGAGTAGTATAGAATAACTCAAATAAAAGGTTAGAGAATATTGTTGGTTAGTTTTATATTCATATGGTTTATTGATTTAGTAGTTGCCAAAGTGACCTACATTAGTGAGCCTTATGAATACAAACATAAAAGATTTGTCAATAAGGGTGACATTAAAGTCAATAATATTCTCGGGTGGCGGTTCTAATTAGGGATTGGGACTCGCCCAAAGGAAAGTCTCCTTCAAATAACTACGAACCGGGTAGGGTAGTGTAATTTATGCAACTCAGTGGTGTAGAATTGGATACCCAAAGGTAACATGACTTACTGTCTAGGTGGCATAAATTATATTAGACCTACATAGGTGATAAAAGGTCTCACCTGTAGAGTGAACACTGGATATGCTTAGGTTTCGCCCAAAGGAGAAATCAAAGTGATATCAATAGCTCATCTTCATAAAATTTAATGTTTTTTGTATTGATTCGAGGCCTTAATGTGAGCATTGTCCTATTTTGTTTCAGTGAACGTTCCCACTTCCCTCACTCTCTGCATCTAGCATTCCAGCCTGGATGGTACAAACTTTTCTGAATGGTTTGAACATGTTCAATTCACACTGGGTGTACTGGATCTTGACCTGGCTCTACTAGTTGAGAAACCTGAGGAAATCATGCTGAAAGTACAGCAGATCAGATTAGTCATGCTAAAGCCTGGGAAAGGTCGAACAGACTCAGTCTCATGTTCATTAAAATGACCATTGCCAACAATATCAAAACTTCACTCCCTCAGACTGCTAACGCTTCAGAACTTTTAACTGCTGTAAAAGACCGGTTTAAATCTGCTGATAAGTCATTGGCTGGCACTCTTATGGCTGAGTTAACTACCATGAAATATGATGGTAGTAGAGGAGGAGTCCAACAACATATCCTCAATATGACTGATAAAGCTGCGAAGTTAGGAACACTGGGAATGAAAGTAGATGAATCCTTCTTGGTACA
>JAVJIF010018284.1:0-71628 GCA_038442645.1 Agave tequilana
CGCCCCGTGTTCGTCCCGCTTTACCTTAAAACCCACTTGACTCCAATCGCCTTGCGCCCAGGGCGGGAGATCAGTGAGGTACCATGTGCGTTTTCTTCGATGGCCTCTATTTCTTCAATCATTGCTTCCGCCAGCTCGGGCTGCGCTCCGCCTCAGTGAACGAAGAAGGCTCGTCGTAGCTTGCTGCAAGCGGCTCCCTTGCCAGCAGGGCGCGTTGTGCGAAGCCACGCGGTGGGCCGGCCCGATGATGTCGTTGACACTACGGAACCGAGAGCGATGCGTCGTAGTCATGGTCCGCATCCAGATTCTCGTCGTCAAACTCATCGTGTTACTCCGCTACGTTGTCAGGCCCCCCCCGGAGTCTGGTGTGCTGGCGCCTCTTTTGTATCGACAGCCGTCGGAGTCGCCTGGCCTAGTGGTGGCGTATTGGATCGTGAAGACGTCGTCACCGCCACTCGACTCTCCATCGTCGCCGCCGGCACCCCAGTCCCACTGGGCCTGCCGTCGAACGCCACGTCGCGTGTCACATGGACACGCTTCGTAACAGGATCGTAAGCACGGTAGGCCTTGGAGCCGCGCTCGTAGCCGAAGAAGATCATCTTGCGCTCCCGATCTTCGAGTTTCTTCAGATGCCGGCGTCGTGTTGCTGACGTACACGATGCATCCGAAACGTCTTGAGGTGATGAAACCGCCGGCTTCTTCCAGTGCCACGCCTCAAACGGCGTCATGCTGTCCACGCTCTTCGCGGGGCACCTGTTGAGCACATATACTGCAGTGCTTACCGCCTCGCCCCAGAACCATCCGGGCAATCCTTTCGTCTCTTGAGCATGCTTCTCGCCGTCGCCATCACCGTGCCGTTTCGACGCTCGACGACGCCATTCTGTTGTGGGCTGTACGGCGCGGTGTGTTGGCGATGGACTCCTTCGGCTGCGCAGTACTCCGCGAAACTCGGCTGCGGTGAATTCGCACGCCCCGATCAGTGCGGAAGCGCCTTCAGCTTGAGCCCGGACTCGCCTTCCGCTCGAGCTTGGATCTCCTTGATTTCGGACGCTGCACGATCCTTTGAAGGAATCATGGCTAGCCACATGTATCTGCTGAAATCGTCCACAGGAGCAAGAAGTACTTGTTTCCCCTTGGTGTTGCCGGCGCAATTGGGCCGCACAGGTCACCGTGTACCAGCTCAAGGCACTGCTTTGCCCGGAATTCTGCCTGAGCCGGGAACGGGTTTCGCCGCTGCTTGCCGGCCTGGCACGCCTCGCACAGCTCCTCTACCTGCCCTATCGCAGGGCAAGCCCGCGTACCAACTCTCCCGAGCTAGCTTCCGGAGCGTTGCCATGTTGACGTGCCGAACCGCTCGTGCCAGCGCAACGCCACCTCGTCGCCGCGACTGCGCACGCCAAACATCTTGTCTCTGCTATCTGATGTGGTGGAGGTGTACAGTCTATTGGCCGCCCGCTCACCATTGCCAGCAGCCTTCCATCGGGTTCCTGATCTTCATCACTCCGTCTTTGATGTCAAATCTTGTAGCCCCTTTCATCGAAATGTTCCTACACTTACAATGTTCGTAGTTAGCGAGGGATGAAATAGACACCGGGGAACGATCGGAGCTCGCCGTTCTTGCAGGAGAAAGTGATGGTCCCCCGGCCTTCTATCTGCGACCACGGAATCATCGCCCAAACCGCACGGTGCCGAGTACCGCCGTGTCCATCCTCGAGAATGCGGTCCTTGATCCGGACATGTGATTCGTGCGCCAGTGTCCAGGACCCAGGACTCCGCCTCCCGATTCTTCTCTTCTCCGAGTTGAGTGAACATTTGCTGCTCCCAGATCTCGATCTGGTGTGTGTCGTCGCCTCTGATTCGGAGCCGCCATGCCTCTGTTCCGCTCCCAACCCGACCGATCCAGACTGCGAGAGTGGAACATCAGTCAGCGGTGAGGTCGCTGGGGCTCCATCGGAAGATTGCACTTCAGATTTCGGCAGCGGGAAAAATGGACGAGATTTTCGCGAGTAGGAGCGAGGCTTCTGCCTCATCTTGGACGGTATGGGCTTGCTCTGTGGGCCTGGATCGGCATTTCGCGAGCCCAGTGACCCATCTTCCCGCAACGCCGGCACTCGTCCCCAGTGGGTTTGACTGCCCACCTGGTGATGAGTCTCCGCCGTGCGCGCCCGCGTCCTCGTCTTCCTCCTCCGCGCCGTCCTGCTTTGCCTCTGCCACCGCTTGCACCGCCGCCGGAGTGGTTCTCCGCCTCGCGCTTCTTCTGTCGCGCGTCCCACTCTCTCTCCGGAGGTACAGCTTTCCCTCTTGTTGTAATGACGCGGCGCTTTTCGAACGCCTCCTCGGCCTCTTTCAAACGCCCGGTGAGATCGGCGACAGACATGGTCGAAATATCGAGCAATGTCTTAATCGCAATGATGATCTGCTGAACCGAGGTGGCAGGCTTCGGAGTATCTTTGCGACAACCTGGCTTCCCACTTCTTCATCCATGGTGGCGAGTTGTGCCGCCATGTTGTTCAGGCGTAGCGCGAAGTCCTCGACAGTCTCGCCGTCCTCGAACACGGCGAGATCGAACTTTCGGCGAAGCTACTGCGCCGTGGACTTCTTCACACGATCATCTCCAACACTCAAGGTCGCGATCGTGTCCCAGGCCTCCTTTGCCGTCTCCTTCTAGCATCGTCTGGAATCATCTCTGGTGGCACCGCGCTGCACAAGGCGTCCAGCGCCATCATCTCCTCTTGCGGATCGGCGCCATCCTCGATGACGGTCCACAACGCTTCGCCTTCAACTTCACCTTCATCAGGAGTGCCCACTCTGAGTAATTGGTCTTGGTGAGGACAGGATACTTACTCCCACCGCTCACCTCACGAATCAACCGCTGGTACACCACACCATCTTTGGAGGCGCCGTCGTTGACTTTCTTCCCAGACATCTTTGATAGCCTCGCTCTGATGCCACTTGTTAGAACCTTACCGAAGATTCAACGCGACGTTGCCGACGAGATTCACAGCCAAGCTACACAAGAAAACTCACGCGAATTGTAAACACGATCTCGAATTGGGCTGCATTTTTCGTTGTATATTCCTCTGGTTTTAAAGACAACTAAATGGAGAACAAAATGGAAAGAAAAAACTGCCTTCAATCAGGCCGATCACACAAGGTAACTAACCTAAACATGGTATGCTAAATTACTGCCTTCAATCAGGCCGATCACACAAGGTAACTAACCTAAACATAGTATGCTAAAATAGTGACACGTTTGCTAAATTAGTGGCAAGGATTATTTCCATCAATTTGTGGCACGTTTGCTAAATTAGTGGCACGCAAGGATATTTCCTTCAAAAATAATAAGGAGCAAAATATCGAGAAGACTTGTTCCATTATTTTTATGTATTACCTGCGCTCGTCACCATCTCCAAAGTGAGTGATAGTGCAGACATATTTCTTACCATCTTGAGCAAGCAAGCAGCTCAACAGCTTGACGAAGCTGTGTACTGACAAGCCTAACTTATCAGTTGAACTGTAAAAAACCTAATAATTTCAACTGAATTTACAGTATAGATAAGTGGAGAGGTGAATGTTTGTTCACGCGATGGGCGAGACACTGTGAAGTGATTGAGCTTGTTACATCCATAATGCATTGGCATCTGCCGATCTTTCCCATTATCTTGCGAATTCTTGCAAAGTAAAACCACGCCATAAAAGGATGCCAGGCTCCCCATACTGATTAATGCCCGTGTCTCCCGGGAGATCAGAAAGGTAAAGTTTCTGAATGATCCATGAGAAAATTAATAGTCTTTGGTTAGGTTTCTAACCTGTGGGAAGACAATATTATCACCAGTTAATGCAGCAGCCGATGGCAAGGTTGATGGTCTTCACCATTGGAGGCACGGTACAAAGAAATTCTTCCTTCCTCTGTACTTCATAAAAGATGGTATCCATGATTTGGAGAGTAACCAAGTCACGTACATTCTCATTGCAATTTCTTGGTGAGCTGTTGAAGAAAAATTTAGGTAATTTGTCAATAAATGAAATTGCAAGCGGACTAAATACCATAATGGTGCACGTAAGGTTCTATACTTGATGACATTTCAAAGTTGTATAAAATATTGGAATTTTATAAGAAGGGTATCTGCTATCTATATTTTTTTTATTATGTTAATCCTTAAATTTAAGAGTTCATGCCTCTTGAAAAAGAGAGAATCTCATTTCAGAGGCAAACATAACCTTCCCTCCAGGAAAATCTAGAGCTTGCTAGGATCACAATCTTGAATTTTAGAAAACGAACAGATCACATTCCCAGTAAAGATGTTTAATTTTTTCAAAAAATAAATTCAAGAAGTCAAGTAAGCCAATCTCTTTAGAAGATACAAATGCTTAATTTGGGGTTATGATATATCAACTTTTATAATAATTAGGCAAGCAAAGAATAATTCTAAAACTCCATGCTAGCACTTTAGGGTTTGATCCAAGCTCCATATTTCACTATATACACAACGATTATGAAATTATAACCAAAAAGACTTGAAGTCTCAATATCAGTATCAGCCGTAAGGTAGTTTTTTCTACCAAGATTAATAATATATGCAATAATCAGTTATTTCATCTCAGTCAAATCAATATCGATATTATTTCAGTAGGACCCGGCCATACCAATATCAGTTTGTGCGTAGTGATACTTCAAATCATGCAATTAACACATCCAGGACACAGTTTCCTAATTTATGCTGCTACATCTATAACCATTATCTAAGAACAAACAGATACCGCCTGATTCATTTTAATCGAAGATAAACTCTCAAGAAGTGGTTTCTAGCATGCATATAGGTGAAGCTAAAATTTTTGTTTAAGACGGTTCTACTCTGCAAATCCAATCAAATGAATTTAGATGCATGTGCATAACCTTGGAACCTAAAAGATCAAAAAAATGTTAAATAAGATATCATACCACACTGAAATACACTTAGAGGGAGTGAATAGGTGTTTTGCTAATCAAATGTAATTTTAAAACACTTGTGATGAATAATGCAAACGGTTACTCAAAATAAGAATTGAAGCTGAATTCCGGTGAAGGGCTTTAAAATTCTCTTTTGATTGTTTTAGATAATGAGTTGAGTTGCTCATTGCCTCCTTATGAGATGAGTATAGACTGATAATGAGAGTGATGGAGTGAAAGCAATTATAAAATGTAAAATGAACTACTATACAAGTATGAATAATGAAAAGCAATAAAGAGAGATACAAACTTGAAAACTTGTAAACTTGAAGAAAGAAAAAACTTGAGGATTGAAAGCTACAAAAACTTTTCTCTTTTGAAACAAACTTGAAAATTTGTAAAATTATGTTAACTTCTTTTTTTAAAACAAAGACAAATGACCCATATAATAAAGTAATAGATAAATATATTGTTTATCATACTGGATCATTTGGGCGTGTTAGGACACTTGCAAACCAAAATGCCCATTGGAATCCACTAAAACAAAACAGATCAAAAACTAGCCGTTTAGGAAACTGGCAAGTTGTTGGTTGACTGGCCAGTCGACCGCCAGCTCATCTAGAAAAGAGCCATTGGCTCCGGTCGACCGCCTTTAGTTCAAAGGGGAAAACAAATGGTTGGTCGACCGGCCCAACCGAGAGCAAAGGGCTTTCGGTCGGTCGACCACAAGGGTTAGCGATCGATCGGTAACGTGGAAAAATGTGCACGGCCCTTGCAAAAGGCCCGGTCGACCATTTGGCCTGAAATAGGTACGGGTCGATCGTCTGGTCGACGACTTGGCCTGAACCAATTTTCTAAAATATTTTAAGCTTCAAACATTTTTCAAAATATTTTGTATTGCTTTATAATTAATATAGCAATGTATTAATAATGAAAATACATGTTCTAAACTTGTTATAAAATTTTAGAAAATTATGAGACAGTATCAAAACTAAACATGCAAAATACCATACTATCAAAACTTGTATTTTTTGAAATCGTGTATTTTGTGTGTATAACATCTGAGTATTAAACTATATTCTACACTTTAATAAAACTAATATTTTATAATACTCTAGGTGACTATAGATCTTCAAGTGGGCTCTCCTTTAGCGACATCGAGTGCATTGAGCTTCAATCCTGTACTTGAATATCTTGAGTCTCAATACTTTCTTTAGATGAAGAAAAAACTCCCTGAATTCATTAGAATTCTGAAATATGCTTAAAACACTTGAACTGATTAGTATAAATAACCACATATGTTTTGTTATCATCAAAAACAATAAAACCGGTGATGTAACCATGGTCTCGCATCATCTTTTTGAAGGGATTTGGCATAACAAAGCTCCTATTTGTCCACAGGCTACTTCGTGGATTGATCGGCTGTCTCCTTTACTGGTTGGGAAGAGCTTGCCACCAGCTGACCATACTGTTTCAAATACTAATTGCTGGATCGGGTCTTCGACGTAAAAGAGCACCTGTACCAGCAGCCAAGGAAGACCCTCTTCTCCTGAACTAGTAAGGGAGCAACATCTTCCTCAGTTTCCTGATAAAGATACCCGCCATATTACTAGAGGACACTTAGCCTTGCCTTTAGATTCCTTATGTGTAATAGTTGTCCATTGTTGGCTTTGATAATATCGGGGTGAACCCCATTATCTCTCCTCGAGGAGTAGTGACAAGGACAAGGCCTTTCTCCTTTTGTTGTGGGAATCGGTATTGATCACCTAAATTTTCACTTTTGGGATGGAACTACTCCGGTTGGTACTGACGGAAGTTCTTTGCCAAACTGAAGAGATGTCATGTTAGTCATCACCTTCTTCTGCTAGGACAGAGTTTGAGGACATCCGCGTTAATTAGAACTTGAAGAACATCCTTGAAGATGTAGCAGTTCTTCGTAGGATGCCCAAACATCCTGTGATAAAATAGTAGTTGGGATCATCAGTCTTCTCGACTTCGTTAGGGCATTTGATCTTTTCTATTTGAGTTTGTTACCCTTCTGGAGTAATTTGAACAGAAAGATCACGTGCTCATCCTTGAAGGAGTCCGATTTACTAGCACATGTTTGGCCAGGAGTACTTATTAGTCTCTAATATTGCATAATTTTTATCACATCTGTACATTTGTCTTATATAAATACTGCTAATAATGATTTTCTTGTGTGATCTTAAGTCTATGGTGTGCAATGAAGAAAAAGACCCTAAATCACCATTTAATGGGTGATTAACGGCGTACAGAGTAGTATTATTAACTTTAGGAGGTGATCCTGTCCGACCAGGGAATCAAATCAGAAATTCAGAAGATCCTACTGATAGGGGACTGAAGCGACTGCACGTAGCAAGCAGTGCTGCGCGCGCCGCCCTAGTACAGAGAAACGTGGCTCTGGCCGCATTTTCATGCCGTACTGGCACGGCCACATCAGCATCTGGGCCAGGGTTGTCCCCTGCCCCCTTTCCCTTGGTGCCATAAATACCCCCTTGGGGGTTCTTCAGAGAGATATCCAGAGAGTTTAGGATCTTTATATTAGTTTGTTTTGGAGCTGTAGTTGTTGTGTCTCTTCTTTTTCTAGTTTAATTTAGGCCTTAGAGAGGAGAGAGAGTGTGTGTACAGTAGTATTTGAAGGTAACAGCTTATACAAGTATACTTCTCTTTCTCTTTTCTTTACTTGTTGTTTTCATTTACTTTTAAAAACTTTTTGTTTTAGTGTAATACTCCTTCTCTTACTTCTTCTCTCTTGTTGTTCTTTTCTTACTCATGTCTACTACCTCTTTCATTGCATCGCTAACTAACTACTAACTCATTAATCTCTAACAACATGATTGATAACTCAAATGAGTTAATAGTATCAAACAAGCCTGTGCAAATGAGAGCTAGACATCTTAAGACGAGGTTCTAACTTTAACTTACTTTAGTATTCTCTTTCTTATATTTCAAACTAATGAGTTTTTGATGAAACTATATTGTAACCTTTACTTGTCTTTGTAAGTTAGAGGCATTCCTATTAATCTTTGTCTATACCATTTGTGCACTTGTTTCTTCCTTATTCTCACCTTCGATGGATCTGGATAAAAAGAATGTTCAAGTTTTCCATGTAAAACTAAATAAAGAAAGGACTTTCATTCGGTCTCCAACGCGAATAATTCTTATGCATAAAGATTATGCTGTCTATAATATATCGTGAGGCTACATCTTCAAGAAGTTAGATATTAGTGGGTGCACTTAGTAGAAAGTTAGTCATGCATTTTACCATTAAGAAATCAGTTTATAACAACAAACCAATCCAAATGAACTTTGAAACAACACTTGTTTTCATTTCAATCTTTATTTGAAACAAAGAACTTTTTCTTTACTTTGAACAACGAAGCCGCATCAAAACTTCCATCGCTCTCCCTCCTTGGGATATGACCCGTATATAGCCACTTTTCTAGTACGGAAGAATCACAAAAGTGAAATCACCTAGAGGGGGGTGAATAGGTGAATATGCTAATCAATGCACAAATTTATAAATGAGATGATGCAACGATCACTCAAAGTAAGATTAGAAGCCGAATACCCCGTGAAAGGCTCTGAACTCCTCCTCGTGATTCCTTTAGGTGCGCAATGCAATCTTGTTGTGAGAGTATAGATCGACAATATAAGAATGAATGAACAAATAGTAAACAACACAAGTAAACCAATCGCAAAGACAGAGATTTGTTTCGAGTTCGAGCAACCAGCTCTACGTCCCCACCTTCACCAAGAAGGATTTCTGATTCACTAGAATTTTCACAAAGGATTACAACCACTAGTGTAACGCCCCGATCCTATAGATACGGAGACGTTATGGCGACGCATATACGCGAGGAAAATACCCACGTATACACGCTATGCCTCAATTGTAACCTGAACAAGCTATAAATCAGAACTAAAATAATCATCGATCAATGCAATAATACATATAGTCAACCACACATGATATCATATGAATCAAGAGCTAGAATAGTGACTGGAATAAGAACTGAGCTGATATGACAAGAATCAGGAAGTAATATGAAAGCTAAAAAGATAAGAGTGTTGGACCAAGAGGTTACACTCTCCATTTGTTTTGGTTTTGATGATGACAAACCAAATATGAGCTATTTGGTACTAATAAGTTGTTAAGATGAGTTTCAGGTTTGTACCAATTTGGAGGCCATTGCTTGCTATTGCAACAACTTCTAGGTTCATAAAGCTATGAAGGCATATTGCACATCAAGGAAGGATCATAGAAGAAGAAGGCTCTAGCAAGGATAGCATGGCTCAAAGATTGTGAAGATTGCTATGCATACTTTATTTTAGTTTTATAGTTTAGAAGTTTGTTAAAGAATAGTGGATAGGTTTGAAGCTCTATCACACACGTTTTGCGCACATGTTCAATCCAAAATGTTTCCTATAAATTATATACAAAAATATTTTGCATACAAGATTTTGCCTATAGATATATTTTATGTTTTTACTAATCCCTATTCAAAAGTTTTTATCAAAATCTTAATCTTTTCTTAATTCCTTCTAAATCTGATTTTTGACCAGTCCGGTCGACCGGCCGGTCGACCGAATCTGTGTCAGGTTATACCGGTCGACCGTCCCAGTCGACCGAGGTTCTGGCAGATGCACGTATCCATGTGCATGTCTGTCGGTCGACCGACACGGTCGACCGGACTATAGTTTTTGCTCTCTGGTTTTTCCGGTCGACGGGTCGGTCGACCGAATGCCTGTAACGGTCATAATTTTGAACTAGCGGTCGACCGCACCGGTCGACCGAGCTAGCCGTTGAACAGTAACGGGCAGTTTTAAAGAGCTGTTTATTTTTGTCTTTTTGTGTTTAAAATTAGTTTAATTAATATATTCTGAACTAATACCTCCTAAACATCAGTATTATTTTTATCCCTAAACCCTAACCCTCTCCTACAAATAGGGGTGTTTGGGGAGAGATTAGTTACAACAATTATTGCTACAAAATCAAAAGTTTAAGGCTTTCAAAGTTCTTGGTTTTTGTGCTAAAATTCTCAATTTTCTGAAGGGTTTCAAAAGATTTTCTCTGATTTCAATTCTTTTCCTTATACACAAAAGAGCTTCAATCTACTCATTATTCTCTAAGGACCTTTGTAAGGGAAGAGATTTTTGAAAGAGAGAGTTTGTGGTCTTGTGACTACTCAGAGATTCTTGTGATTGTAATTGTGGAGTTGGGTACTCCAGTTGTAATTGTTCTTTGTGATAGTGGAAGTAGCTAGAATCCTTCTGGGGAAGGCGGGAGTAGAGCTGGGTGCTCGACCTCGATAACATATCCTTGTGTTTGCGATGGTTTACTTCTTGCACTCTTTACTTTACTATACTTGCTATTTCTTGCTCATCATAATCATTGTCATATTTACTTGCTTGCATTCATCTTGTGAAACTTGATTGGTAATTGTTGTAGCTTTAAATTTTATTTGCCCTTTGATTAGCATTGTCACCTATTCCCCCCCCCCCTCTAGGTGACTTTTCAATTGGTATCAGAGCTTGGACTCTAGGTTTGGCTTAACATCCATAGAGAGATCCTTAAATCTTTTTTATTCTAACAACATTTTAATTCATTCATTCATCACTAGTAAACATGGCCGACAACATTAATCCCACCTAATTTGATGGACTCAATTTCCCAATTTGGAAGGTTAGGATGACTATATTTTTGCAATCTTGGGTAGCTTAGTAGCCAAGTCCTTGACCAAACCCTATGAAGCACCCGATGGTGATGAGAGCACTTGGACCGACCTTGACTTTAAACTATATGAGGCTAACTCCAAGGCCCAAAACTCCCTATTAACCGCCTTGAATGAGGATGACCTTACATGGGTAATTCATTGCCAATCCGCCTATGAGATTTGGCAACACTTATTGGTCACACACGAGGGACTTCACAAGTCAAGAGAGCTAAGATAGATCTCTTGAGGTCCCATATGAGTCATTTAAAATGCTTGATGATGAGTCTATTGATAGTATGGCTACAAGGTTTACTAAAATCACTAATGGTCTTTCTTCCTTAGGTGATGACATCTCCAACGATAAAAGGTGCGGGAAGTAATTCGGCTCTTCCTTCATCATGGGAGATCAGGCCACCACCTTGAAGGAGTTGAACGATAAGGACGAGATGGACCTCATTAGTCTCATTGGGAACCTAAAGACCCATGAGATGGAGAAGAAGGCAGAGAAGAGGCCACTACTTCAAAGAAGAAATCCATAGCCTTCAAGACTTCATCCACCAATGATGACGATGAAGATGACGAAGAAGAAGATGAGGAGCTTACTCTACTTGTTCGCAACGTCAAGAGGATGTACCGAAAGAACAAGCTCAACTTCCGGAGAAAATTTGAAGGCAAAGAGGAGCGGAGGATCATATGCTACAATTGCCGCAAACCCTAACATATCATGGCGGATTGTCCGGAGTTCAAGAAGAAAATGACTTCTCCTTCAAGCCAAAGAAGCCGGAGGAAAAGAAAGCTTACAAAGCTACATGGGATTCGGAAAGCGAGTCCGAAGAGGAGGTGGATCAAGCTAATATGTGTTTCATGGCAAACACACCAAGGTAACCCCTCAATCCCTTGATGATGAAGATGATGATGTAAGTAAGGAAGTTCTAGTGCATGCTTTTGTAGAACTTTCTAAAACTTATGATAACAAGAAACTTGAATGCATAAAATTACAAAAGAAGTTGCTTTTCTTAAGAATGAACTTGCTATGGTTTCTAAAGAAAAGGATAATATTTCTTCTAATCTCATTTCTATACAAAAAGAATTTAATGCCTACAAAGTTTCTTGTAAAGCAAATCTCCTATTATTGATGAAAAAGAAAATTTCTTCCTTAAATCAAAATGAATGATTTGAAAAAGTTTTAAATGATGTGCTTTTAATACCAAGAAACTTGAGAACATGTTTTCTAAAAAGCACACTTCACATGCTAACACTTCACAAGCTAAGAATTCTCATGCTCACACCACTCATGCTAAATTTTCTCATGCTCACAATCACACTCACTATGCTTTTAAATATGGGTAGAGTGTATAGATGCATATATTGTGGTAAAAATGGACATTTAGCTAAGTTTTGCTATGATCAACTAAATAGAACAAATAATCTTGTTTGGGTTCATGACACTAACCCTAGAGGACCCAAGAAAATGTGGGTACCAAAATCAAGTCTTAAATTGTTTGATGTAGGTACACTAAAGCTCCCAGACGTAGGGAGCGGTGGTACCTTGATAGTGGTTGTTCAAGGACACATGACATGGGACATCAACAACTTCACAACCCTATCAAGGTACATGGAAGGTGGCACCGTCACTTCGGGGATGACTCCAAAGGAACTATCATCGGTATAGGTAACATTCAAATTGGGCATCTCCTATTATTGAGAATGTTGTTTTAGTAGATGGTTAAAACATAATTTGCTTAGCATTAGTCAACTTTGTGACCGTGGACTTAAAGTTGTTTTTGATGATACTTCTTGCAAGATTTTGATGTTAAATCTGATGTTTGTATTCTCACCGTTTTCGTGATAATAATGTTTATATTATTGACATGCTCAATTTAGATTGTTCTACTAAATGCTTGAATGCTTTGATGAAAATTCTTGGCTTTGGCATAGAAGACTAGGACATGCATCTTTGACCATATTCTAGGATTAATTCAAAGGAATTGGTGAAGGGTATACTTGCTTGAATTTTGAGAAAGACCGCATTTGTGGTGCGTGCCAACTTGGGAAACAAACCAAGTCTTCCTTTAAACCAATCAAGGATATCATGTCAACTAGGCCTTAGAATTAATTCATATGGATCTTTTTGGACCAACTAAAACTAAGAGTTTAAATGGAAGTAGATTTGCATTTGTTTTGGTTGATGATTTTTCCCGTTTTACTTGGGTTTCTTTTACAAAATAAAGATCAAACTTTTTCTCATTTTAAGATTTTTCGAAAAAGAGTTGAAAAAGAAAATGGTTTTCCAATTTTGAGAATAAGAAGTGATAGAGGTGGTGATTTATTAACCAACTCTTCATGACTTATTGTGATGAAAAGAGAATTAAGCATGAAATGTCTTGTCCTAGAACTCCACAATAAAATGGAGTTGTAGAAAGGAAAAATAGAACACTTCAAGAGATGGCTAGGACAATGATAAGTGAATATGACCTCCCTCAATATTTATGGGCCGAGGCCGTGAACACCGCATGCTATATATCGAATCATATTTATTTATGCAAAAATTCTTCAAAAACATCCTTTGAAATGTATCATTCTAGAAAACCTAATGTTGCATATTAAAGTTTTGGATGCAAGTGTTTTGTTTTAAATACTAAGGATAATTTGGGTAAGTTTGATGCTAAGGCTTATGAAGCTATCTTTGTTGGATATTCTTCTACTAGCAAAGCATATAGAGTTTTTAATAGATCTTCGCTTATATTGAAGAGTCAATGCATGTTAAATTTGAAGAAGTTAATGGGTTGTTGAGAATGTTGTAGAGATTGAACCATTAGGTGAAGACATGGAGAGACTATCCGAAGGACTCACCCGCTCAGAAGAAAAGCAAGAACCTATAGGTGGTGATGTTCAAGAGGATAAAAGAGGAAGGCACTCAACCGCTTCCTAAAGCTGGAGATACGCTACAAATCATCCGAAGGAGCTCATCTTGGGTGATGCATCTAGAGGAGTCACTACGCGCTCCAAACTCCACGACCTATGTGGTAACTTTGCTTTCATTTCTCATTTTGACCCAAGGGCATTCTCGAAGCCGAGAGGACCCATATTGGTTGCTGCCATGCAAGAGGAACTCAATCAATTGAGCGCAATCAAGTTTGGCACCTTGTTCCTAAGCCCACGATAGACCAATAATTGGTACTAAGTGGATCTTTAGAAAACAGATGGATGAGTCCGGAAATGTCATTAGGAATAAAGCTAGGTTAGTGGCCCAAGATTACACTCAAGTTGAAGGAATTGACTTTGAGGAGACCTTTGCACCCGTAGCACGGCTTGAAGCCATACGGATGACACTAACTTTTGCATGTTTTAAAAATTTTAAACTTTTTCAAATGGATGTAAAAAGTGCATTTTTAAATGGTTTTATTAATGAAGAAGTTTATGTTTCTCAACCTCCCAGTTTTGTTGATCATGTTCATCCCGATTTTGTTTTTAAACTTGATAAAGCTTTGTATGGATTGAAACAAGCTCCAAGAGCTTGGTATGAAAGGCTTTCTAGTTTTCTCATTTCAAATGATTTTGTTAAAGGCAAAGTAGACACAACTCTTTTTACTAAGCATGTTGATAATGATATTTTAATTGTGCAAATTTATGTTGATGATATAATTTTTGGATCTACTAATGAGCTTTTGGCAAGGAGTTTGAAAAGGTAATGCAACTAGAATTTGAAATGTCTTCCATGGGTGAGCTCAATTTCTTTCTTGGACTCCAAATCAAGCAATTGCAAGACGAACCTTCATTAACCAAGCCAAGTACGCAAAGGAGCTAGTAAAGAAGTTGGGCTTGAAGGATCAAAGGCTTGCAACACTCCAATGGCACTACAACAAGCTTGATAAGGACGATCAAGATAAAAATATTGATATTAAATTATATAGAAGCATGATAGGAAGTCTTTTATTTTTAACGGCAAGTAGGCCGGATATCATGTTTAGTGTGTGTCTTTGTGCTAGATTTCAATCGTGTGTCCTAAAGAGTCTCATCTTATTGCGGTAAAACGCATTATTCGTTATATTAAGGGCACAATTGGAATGGGTCTTGGGTATCCGAAAACTAGAGATTTTCAATGACTAGTTATTCGGATGCGACTATGCGGGTTGTAGAGTAGATAGAAAGAGCACTAGTGGGACATGTCAATTTCTTGGTAATTGTCTTGTTTCATGGTCCTCTAGGAAGCAAAATTCCGTAGCTCTCTCAACCGCCGAGGCGGAGTATGTTGCCGCGGGGCTTGTTGTGCACAAGTCCTTTGAATGAAACATACTCTCCTTGATTTTGATTTGCACTTTGATCATATAAAAATATTTGTGATAATACTAGTACTATACATATGACCAAAAATGCAAATCAACATAGTAAGACAAGCACATTGAGATTAGATATCACTTTCTTAGAGATCATTTTGAGAAAGGTGATATAGATATTGATTATGTTTTCATGGATTTACAACTAGCCGATATTTTCAAAACCTCTTGATTTTGCTAGATTTTCGTTTATTTGTGGAGAACTTAATGTTTGTATATTGAATAGACATGTTTCTCATAACCCTTTTGATGTATGACAAAAGGGAGAGAATAAGTTTACATGGACAAAAATAAGTTCATTTGGTCTTGGTTCCATATGAATTTATATGTTTTGGTTTATGAGTTTTGTGTTTCATGAATTGAGAACTCTTGTATTTTGTGTCTATTGGTATTATTTCAATTTGGTTTCATTTGATATCAAGAACATGTTTTTATGTTTTCTATGAATTCTTGTGTTTTGAGTTGTTTTGAGTTTAATTATATAGCACAATTTGAGGGGAGTTTTCTCCTCCCCTATATTTTTGTTTATAGCCTATTTGTTTTGTCATCATCAAAAAGGGGGAGATTGTTGGCCCAAGAGGTTACACTCTCCATTTGTTTTGGTTTTGATGATGACAAACCAAATATGAGCTATTTGGTACTAATAAGTTTGTTAAGATGAGTTTCAGGTTTGTACCAATTTTGGAGGCCATTGCTTGCTATTGCAACAACTTCTAGGTTCATAAAGTTATGAAGGCATATTGCACATCAGGAATGATCATAGAAGAAGAAGGCTCTAGCAAGAATAGCATGGCTCAAGATTGTGAAGATTACTATGCATACGTTATTTTTAGTTTTATAGTTTAGAAGTTTGTTAAAGAATAGTGGATAGGTTTGAAGCTCTATCACACACGTTTTGCGCACATGTTCAATCAAAATGTTTTCCTATAATTTATACAAAATATTTTGCATACAGATTTTGCCTATAGATATATATTTATGTTTTATACAAATCCCTGTTCAAAAGTATTTTTATCAAATCTTAATCTTTTCTTAAATTCCTTCTAAATCTAATTTTTGACCAGTTCCGGTCGACCGGCGGTCGACCGAATCTGTGTCAGGTTATACCGGTCGACCGTCCCAGTCGACCGAGGTTCTGGCAGATGCACGTATCCGTGTGCATGTCTGTCGGTCGACCGACACGGTTGACCGGACTATAGTTTTTGCTCTCTGGTTTTTTCGGTCGACCGGGTCGGTCGACCGAATGCCTGTAACGGTCATAATTTTGAACTAGCGGTCGACCGCACCGGTCGACCGAGCTAGCCGTTGAACAGTAACGGGCAGTTTTTAAAGAGCTGTTTATTTTTGTCTTTGTGTTTTAAAATTAGTTTAATTAATATATTCTGAACTAATTACCTCCTAAACATCAGTAATTATGTTTTATCCCTAAACCCTAACCCTCTCCTATAAATAGGGGTGTTTGGGGAGAGATTAGTTACAACAATTATTGCTACAAAATTCAAAAGTTTAAGGCTTTCAAAAGTTCTTGGTTTTTGTGCTAAATTCTCTCAATTTTCTGAAGGGTTTTCAAAAGATTTTCTCTGATTTCAATTTCTTTTCCTTACACACAAAAGAGCTTCAATTCTACTAATTATTCTCTAAGGACCTTTGTAAGGGAAGAGATTTTTGAAAGAGAGAGTTTGTGGTCTTGTGACTACTCAGAGATTTGTGATTGTAATTGTGGAGTTGGGTACTCCGGTTGTAATTGTTCTTTGTGATAGTGGAAGTAGCTAGAATCCTTCTGGGGAGGCGGGGAGTAGAGCTGGGTGCTCGAACCTCGATAACATATCCTTGTGTTTGCGATTGGTTTACTTTTTTGCACTTTTACTTTACTATACTTGCTCTTATTCTTGCTCATCATAATCATTGTCATATTTACTTGCTGCATTCATCTTGTGAAACTTGATTGGTAATTGTTGTAACTTTAAATTTTATTTGCCCTTTGATTAGCATTGTCACCTATTCACCCCCCCCTCTAGGTGACTTTTCAAAGAGTACCAGAATAGAATAGGAAGAAGCTCCAGCTATTCGCGAAGCATACGGCCTCAACGAACACCTGCACAAAGGAACCAACCGTCCAATAGCTGGACGTGCAAACCAGGGTCGTCAGAACGCGACCATAATGAGTGTGTGTGTAAAGGGGAAACAGCTCGTGCAGAAGAACAATGTGCATAAATAATAATAAGAACAACTGCAAAATATAAGAGACTAAATAACAAGATGAATAACTGAACAATAATATACATGAAAGCAACACGAATAAAGATAGCAAGAATAAGAGTACATGTACAAGACAAAGCAATTGTAGCAAACAACAGATGTCTAGATGTGTAACTATCACATGTCACTAGGTTGGTATCCAAGTCTGGTCATAAGTCTGGTCCTGGTTACAATCATGGGTCTAACATAGTGATATATAAATATACAATCAGGTGATTACGGTCAGTCACAAAGTATCAACAGTTTTTATTATAATTATGTCAGCGAACACCAATTGTCACACATAATAGACGATCCCTATACGCCTACCACACATGCCAATCGATGCCCTAAATTATTGAAACTGATCGGTTGGAGACATTGTCCATGCTTTAGGTGGTCCCGTACATACCCGGGACCACGGCCCAGACTCCTGGCGCTGAACCAGGACCTACCGCCAGGTAGTCAAGAACATGTAAGCAAGAACAGGTACATGTATAACATGTATAACAGGAACAGGACTGGGTGTCAGTCGCCCCCACGGGAACCCTGCAGTGGAACCCTCTTTCGGCTGCGCAACCTAAATCCTAGGTCCACCCAAAATACGGACGCTGTCTCCTCCATCATCTCCCCAATCCCAGTGCAAGTTGTTTGTTATCATGTTTTAGTTTATCAAGATTATTTAGTATACATGTTACTTAAATCTCTGGGATGACTCAGTGGTAATCACGGTAACAATATCAACATGTGAAAGTCAGGGTACCGGAATAACAGGAGTATAAAATATCAAGGAACATGATACAGGTATAACAGGAATATATAACAAGTGAACATGTGAGTGTTGTTACCGTGTAATAATATTTTCCCATCAATTAAGTAACATGGACAAGAGTATCAGGTAGATATATATATAAAGAATAATCAGTCAGGTTTCACAGGTTAAACAAGATTATCCAAGATGAGTAACAACCTACTGTCATGAACAGAATAATCCAAGCAATGTATGTATTCAACTCATTCCTCCAAATCATCGATATTTCTAAATCACAACTCAACTAAGATGATCACATCTAACTACTGATCAATCTCCAATGTAAATAGCATGAATCCCAGATCAATTCAAATTCTAACTAAGTCTATACACTGATCCATGTATCAAGAAATCCAGTCTCCTATATCATAACAAGTCCATCATCAATACCCAAATGAATCATCACTTAAATCATTACCAATAATTGAATATCAAGTCTGGAAAGTATTCTACTTGAAATATATCAGCTCATCTTAATGCATATCAGGTTTAACCATAAGAATGTAAATCCAATATCATCTATAACACAAGTTCAGTCCAACTCTGAATAAGTTCATGCATCAATCCAATCGTCATAATCTTTTAGTAAAGAAAGATCACATCCAATATATCCTCGATCAACTACAATAAAGCATAGTTACTACTGATACTTAACATCAACACATATCATCTAATGAATCTCAATTGCCAACAACGTCAATCTCATCTCAAAACAAGTCAGGCTCTATATAAGGAACATAGATCTGGATAACCTCTAACTCAATATCAATCTAAGACACAGCTGAACTAATCCAGTCATATCTGATATGTCCACATATACAGCAATATAGAATAGCTACTACTGACACTTAACATCAATGACATATCATCAACAAAATCTCATAAACTCAACTACAGATCCAAGTCATCACAACCAACTCATATTCCAATGGTTACTTGATCCTCTAATACCAATACACATCGAGTAATCAGATGCAATAGTTGTTGTTCCAACATATAACCATAATCAGACACAGCTCTCTCACTCTAACAATCTAATCTGATTTCCAAATCCTCAAGGGTTCACACTTCTATTAAGATCAAACATGATATCCCAATATTCGGTGTCCAACATATCATAAACATGTATCAAAGTTATAACATGATAAGTCAGGTCATTCCATCATATATCCATCTCAATTACCCTCATGCTACATCCTGATATGTCTACAACAATACTCTAGATATACATAGACAAACATGGGGGTTCTAACATGTATCAAGAATCATGCATATCATATTCATATATATCCAACATGTAAAATAAACAGGAGATGACCGTCCACCTCCATGCTCGGCGATCTCCACACATAAACATGTAATCTAAGTATTCTACTCAACAATTACATCACATATAAATAATAGCTGCGATCACTTAATAAAAGAGAGAAGGAGGAAGAGACACTCACCTTAGGAAATCTGCTCGTTACCGGGCGAGTCGCCGTTACGGTCGCCGTGGCGCCGCTCTTCGCCTGTCGGACTGCATAAGACGGTAGCCAGGGTCCTGGGGAAGACCTGGCTACAAATGGAGGTCTCGCGCTCGCCGGAAGGGCTAGAATCGCCGCTCGCCCGCTGCCTACGCTGCTGGTCTGGTTCTGGATCTGCTGTGCGCGTCACCGGGCGAGTCGCTGCCGCGGTCGCTGTGGTGTCGTTCCTCGCCATCGGACTGCATGGGAGGGTGGCCAAGACACTGGAGAAGGTCACCGTGTCAGTCTCCGACGACGGCTTGGCGTGGATCAGGGGAACGGCCTGCTCGCTCGCCTGTGCGCATCAAGGGCCCGTCGAGATTGCCGAACAAATCTGAAATGCTGTAGCACGAAACCCACACAATAAAAAAATATAAACGTACACTAAGCACACTCCCGAGCACACCGACACATACGTTTACACCCACGTACACATACATATACGGGTACAACAATCATGCTAACAATCATGCATACCATATGCATATATACGCTTATATACATACATACATCTATTAAACACACACCCAAATACCTGTAATAGCCAATATGCAACACTCAGGCATACATAATAACTCAACAGAGAGAATAATGGAGGGGGAACTCACACACATTTAAATGATACTCACCCACGTCCACAGTACACTCAAATATTATATAAAAACACACTCAAATATATATATATATATATACCCACACAAATCCTTCACACACAGCATGCCACATGTACATAAATCACAACTCAACTCAACATGTACTCACACACTATTACACATAACCTGGTACTGTTATTTAACAGAGAAGAAAGAAATAAAGAGGAAGGGAAAGAGACTCACGCGAGGATTTACTTGCTGCGTTGGGCAGCCGAAGAAACATAGCCGGCCACAGGGGAAAATCGGCTGCCCTGGGAAGTCGCGGAGGATCACGAAGGCTCGCCGGAGGTTGCTGGACGCGCCGGGGGGTTGCGCGGCTGCTGGATCTGGGCGCGCAGGGGGGAATCCGAGCGGCTGTCCAAAGGGAGGCGCGACCTGCTGGTCTGCCCTGCCGCCAGTGAGCAGGGAAGGGGACGGCCTGGGCTGTGCTGGTGTCGCGGCTGCTGTGCTGCGGGGTTGGGGTGTGCGTCGGATGGGGTCCGGCCAGGGAAGGAGGCGCCATGGGGAAGGTCTGCTGCTGCTGTGGAGCTGTCCGCGCCGGGGAGGAGATCTTGGGCGCTGCTGGATGGGAGTGCGGGGAGGAGCTCGGTTGAGGAGAAGCTTGCTCGGCCAATCAAGAGGCGGTGGTGGTGGCCTGGTTGCGGCCTGGAGGCAAGGGAAGAGGGGATGGGGTTGCGTGAGATGTAGGCGGCTGGATTGGGAGAAGAAATAGAGATTAGGTTTTAGGTTAGGTTAAGATTAGGATTTATACAGGGTTAGTGTTGGGCCTCTGGTTGGGCTAGGAAAGAAATGAAAGGGAAAAATAAAAGGGAAATAAAATGATGGAAGAAGGGAATGGGCTATACTAAAAATAAGAGAAATAAAAGGGAATATGGGCTTGGTTAAATGGGCCTAGGAAAATAAATAATAATAATAACAACATTAATAATAATAATAACTCTAACATAATAATGATAATTAGATATTAATAAATAATTTCAAATAAATTGTTTAAAATACTTACACGATATTATAAACTAGGGGATATTACATTCTACCCACCTTATAAAAATTCGTCCTCGAAATTCAAATAAGGTAGGGAATGGTACAAAATCAAGGATCAAGAGAGAACACAACAATCTTCCACGTTGCCTCGTTGGGACGCCACGATTTCCGCTGCGCGCTCTGATACCACTCTGTTACCAGCTTCAACATGGAGTAACGATCTCAAGAGATAGAATTAGGAGAAATGAATAGGAAGAAAAAAGATGAAATCAAGATGGACATCCAAATCACTCTAATTGAAGTGTTGGAATCATGAATGTCAACAGATCAAGAACGGAATTCCAAGGAGAGAACGATCAGTTTCCAAATGGAGTCAATATTATCATGTGAAGAGTATATGAATATTTGCAGTGTCAACATAACTGTCTCAGGTTACAGGTAGGAACTAGGTTCTCTCTTGCGAAACAAGAGTCAAAATTCAAGATCGCAAGTCGAAAACCTAGGCTCTGATACCAAACTGTAACGCCCCGATCCTATAGATACGGAGACGTTATGGCGACGCATATACGCGTGAAAAATACCCCACGTATACACGCTAAGCCTCAATTGTAACCTGAACAAGCTATAAATCAGAACTAAAATATCATCGATCACTGCAATAATACATATAGTCAACCACACATGATATCATATGAATCAAGAGCTAGAATAGTGACTGGAATAAGAACTGAGCTGATATGACAAGAATCAGGAAGTAATATGAAAGCTGAAAAGATAAGAGTACCAGAATAGAATAGGAAGAAGCTCCAGCTATTCGCGAAGCATACGGCCTCAACGAACACCTGCACAAAGGAAACCAACCGTCCAATAGCTGGACGTGCAAACCCAGGGTCGTCAGAACGCGACCATAATGAGTGTGTGTATAAAGGGGAAACAGCTCGTGCAGAAGAACAATGTGCATAAATAATAATAAGAACAACTGCAAATATAAGAGACTAAATAATAGATGAATAACTGAACAATAATATACATGAAAGCAACACGAATAAAGATAGCAAGAATAAGAGTACATGTACAAGACAAATAAAGCAATTGTAGCAAACAACAGATGTCTAGATGTGTAACTATCACATGTCACTAGGTTGGTATCCAAGTCTGGTCATAAGTCTGGTCCTGGTTACAATCATGGGTCTAACATAGTGATATATAAATATACAATCAGGTGATGACGGTCAGTCACAAAGTATCAACATTTTATTATTAATTATGTCAGCGAACACCAATTGTCACACATAATAGACGCATCCCATACTACGCCTACCACACATGCCAATCGATGCCCTAAATTATTGAAACTGATCGGTTGGAGACATTGTCCATGCTTTAGGTGGGTCCCGTACATACCCGGGACCACGGCCCAGACTCTTGGCGCTGAACCAGGACCTACCGCCAGGTAGTCAAGAACATGTAAATAGGAACAGGTACATGTATAACATGTATAACAGGAACAGGACGGGGTGTCAGTCACCCCACGGGAACCCTGCAGTGGAACCCTCTTTCGGCTGCGCAACCTAAATCCTAGGTCCACCCAAAATACGGACGCTGTCTCCTCCATCAATCTCCCAATCCCAGTGCAAGTTGTTTGTTATCATGTTTTAGTTTATCAAGATTATTTAGTATACATGTTACTTAAATCTCTGGGATGACTCAGTGGTAATCACGGTAACAATATCAACATGTGAAAGTCAGGGTACCGGAATAACAGGAGTATAAAATATCAAGGAACATGATACCGGTATAACAGGAATATATAACAAGTGAACATGCGAGTGTTGTTACCGTGTAATAATATTTTCCATCAATTAAGTAACATGGACAAGAGTATCAGGTAGATATATATATAAGAATAATCAGTCAGGTTTCACAGGTAAAACAAGATTATCCAAGATGAGTAACAACCTACTGTCATGAACAGAATAATTCAAGCAATGTATGTATTCAACTCATTCCTCCAAATCATCGATATTTCTAATCACAACTCAACTAAGATGATCACATCTAACTACTGATCAATCTCCAATGTAAATAACATGAATCCCAGATCAATTCAAATTCTAACTAAGTCTATACTGATCCATGTATCAAGAAATCCAGTCTCCTATATCGTAACAAGTCCATCATCAATACCCAAATGAATCATCACTTAAATCATTACCAATAAATGAATATCAAGTCTGGAAAGTATTCTACTTGAAATATATCAAGCTCATCTTAATGCATATCTGGTTTAACCATAAAGAATGTAAATCCAATATCATCTATAACACAAGTTCAGTCCAACTCTGAATAAGTTCATGCATCAATCCAATCGTCATAATCTTTTAGTAAAGAAAGATCACATCCAATATATCCTCGATCAACTACAATAAAGCATAGTTACTACTGATACTTAACATCAACACATATCATCTAATGAATCTCAATTGCCAACAACGTCAATCTCATCTCAAAACAAGTCAGGCTCTAATATAAGGAACATAGATTCTGGATAACCTCTAACTCAATATCAATCTAAGACAGCTCAACTAATCCAGTCATATCTGATATGTCCACATATACAGCAATATAGAATAGCTACTACTGACACTTAACATCAATGACATATCATCAACAAATCTCATAAACTCAACTACAAATCCAAGTCATCACAACCAACTCATATTCCAATGGTTACTTGATCCTCTAATACCAATACACATCGAGTAATCAGATGCAATAGTTGTTGTTCCAATATATAACCATAATCAGACACAGCTCTCTCACTCTAACAATCTAATCTGATTTTCAAATCCTCAAGGGTTCACACTTCTATTAAGATCAAACATGATATCTCAATATTCGGTGTCCAACATATCATAAACATGTATCTAAGTTATAACATGATAAGTCAGGTCATTCCATCATATATCCATCTCAATTACCCTCATGCTACATCCTGATATGTCTATAACAATACTCTAGATATACATAGGACAAACATGGGGGTTCTAACATGTATCAAGAATCATGCATATCATATTCATATATATCCAACATGTAAAATAAACAGGAGATGACCGTCCACCTCCATGCTCGGCGATCTCCACACATAAACATGTAATCTAAGTATTCTACTCAACAATTACATCACATATAAAATAATAGCTGCGATCACTTAATAAAAGAGAGAAGGAGGAAGAGACACTCACCTTGGGAAATCTGCTCGTTACCGGGCGAGTCGCCGTTACGGTCGCCGTGGCTCCGCTCTTCGCTGTCGGACTGCATAGGACGATAGCCAGGGTCCTGGGGAAGACCTGGCTACAATCTGGAGGTCTCGCGCTCGCCGGAAGGGCTTAGAATCGCCGCTCGCCCGCTGCCTGCGCTGCTGGTCTGGTTCTGGATCTGCTGTGCGCGTCGCCGGGCGAGTCGCTGCCGCGGTCGCTGTGGTGTCGTTCCTCGCCATCAGACTGCATGGGAGGGTGGCCAAGACACTGGAGAAGGTCACCGTGTCAGTCTCCGACGACGGCTTGGCGTGGATCAGGAGAACGGCCTGCTCACTCGCCTGTGCGCATCAAGGGCCCGTCGGAGATCGCCGAACAAATCTGAAATGCTGTAGCACGAAACCCACACAATAAAATAAATATAAACGTACACTAAGCACACTCCCGAGCACACCGACACATACGTGTACACCCACGTACACATACATATACGGGTACAACAATCATGCTAACAATCATGCATACCATATGCATATATACGCTTATATACATACATACATCTATTAACACACACCCAAATACCTATAATAGCCAAATATGCAACACTCAGGCATACATAAATAACTCAACAGAGAGAATAAATGGAGGGGGAACTCACACACATTTAAATGATACTCACCCACGTCCACAGTACACTCAAATATTATATAAATACACACTCAAATATATATATATACCCACACAAAATCCTTCACACACAGCATGCCACATGTACATAAATCACAACTCAACTCAACATGTACTCACACACTATTACACATAACCCGGTACTGTTATTTAACAGAGAAGAAAGAAATAAAGAGAAGGGAAAGAGACTCACGCTGGATGTTACTTGCTGCCGTGGGCAGCCAAGAAACATAGCCGGCCACAGGGGAAAATCCGGCTGCCCTGGGAAGTCGCGGAGGATCACGAAGGCTCGCCGGAGGTTGCTGGACGCGCCGGGGGGTTTGGCGGCTGCTGGATCTGGGCGCGCAGGGGGGAATCCGAGCGGCTGTCCAAAGGGAGGCGCGACCTGTCGGTCTGCCCTGCCGCCAGTGAGCAGGGAAGGGGACGGCCTGGGCTGTGCTGGTGTCGCCGGCCTGCTGCTGCGGGGTTGGGGGTGCGTCGGATGGGGTCCGGCCAGGGAAGGAGGCGCCATGGGGAAGGTCTGCTGCTGCTGTGGAGCTGTCCGCGCCGGGGAGGAGATCTTGGGCGCTGCTGGATGGGAGTGCGGGGAGGAGCTCGGTTGAGGGAGAAGCTTGCTCGGCCAATCAAGGGAGGCGGTGGTGGTGGCCTGGGTTGCGGCCTGGAGGCAAGGGAAGAGGGGATGGGGTTGCGTGAGATGTAGGCGGCTGGATTGGGAGAAGAAATAGAGATTAGGTTTTAGGTTAGGTTAAGATTAGGATTTATACAGGGTTAGTGTTGGGCCTCAGGTTAGGCTAGGAAAGAAATGAAAAGGGAAAAATAAAAGGGAAATAAAATGATGGAAGAAGGGAATGGGCTATACTAAAAATAAGAGAAATAAAAGGGAATATGGGCTTGGTTAAATGGGCCTAGGAAATAAATAATAATAATAACAACATTAATAATAATAATAACTCTAACAATAATAATGATAATTAGATATTAATAAATAATTTCAAATAAATTGTTTAAAATACTTACACTATATTATAAACTAGGGGATATTACAACTAGGGAGTACCTAACTCCTCAATCACACTCCTCTAGTCCAGAGGTAGTAGAGCCACAAATACAATAATCACCACGTGATCAAAAGACCACAAACTCTCTTTTGAAAAACATTTCTTTACAAAAGCCCTAGAGAATAATATATAAGATTGAAGCTCAAGGTTTTATAAGTGATATAAAAAGAGAAGAGAGATTTTAAGAACAAAAAACTTTCAGAAAACTTTTGAAAATAATAGCTCAAAACTTAAACAAAAGCTCTTTCTCAAGAAAACTCAAAATTTTGATATTTGAATTTATTGTTGTGAAAACCTCTATCCTAATGACCCTTTATATAGGATTTAGGAAGAGTAAATATAGAAAACTTTTACCTGAATAAAAGAGGAAGAAATTAACCCTCAAATACAGCTAACCACATTTTTTTAAAACTTAAACACGTTTTAAAAATATGTTAAAAATCAGCCTCCAGAAAATTAGCTATTACTGCCAATCTGGCAGATTGGTCAACTTTGAGCACATTTTTCAGGTTGCAAACGTCCGAATTCAGAATAGGTATATAGGGATAATTTGTAAATATTTAAGTCTTCTTTTTAATGCAACTGAAATAAACTTAATATCAATTTTATTGGAAAGTTATAATAAAATCTGACAGGTATCAAATCAGATACTGTAAGCTATTTTTAGAACAAGAATAGAGTTCAACCAAATATTTGACTTCTTTAAAATTTGAATCTTAAAAAGATTATTGAATAAGAAATTTAGATCTAAAAGTTATCTTTGAAATGCAAGTTAAATCATATAATTTGAATATAAGAATAAAAAGTTATGATAACAAATATAAAAGGGTGTTAAGCAGATCAGTAGAACTAAAACTAGTTCAAATCTAAAACCCGATATATGTATTTGAAATAAAAAATCGGTTAAACGAAAAACCAAAAGTATTGAATTTTTGTGTGTGTATTTGAGCTTTAAACATATATACTATTCTTTAACAAAATAAACTATATGAGTCTACAGGCAGGGTCTCTGATAGTTGATATTGAGTAACGTTTGAGCTAGATCCTAATATCCCATGGTTGAGAACTCTTGAGCCATCAATTCCTGTATCAATCTGAAATTAATTCTTTAACTTCTATTAGTACCAAATAGCTTTTATATGATTTGTTATCATCAAAACACATAACCCGGGGATTGTAACCTTTGGGCCAACAATTTCCCCTTTTTTGATGATGATAAAAATATAAGCTGCAAAATAAAATATAGGAAGGAGGTAAAAGCTCTCCCTCAAATGATGCTCTATTTTATCAAGTATAAAACATGAAAACGTATACATATATGAACATGTACAAAACATGAAACTATATATTGAGATAAACATGTACAAAATATGAACATGTATAAAAACATGAAAACATATACATATATAAACATGTATAAAACATGAAACCTACATATATAAGATAAACATGTACAAAACATGAACATGTACAAAACATGAAATAAAAACATGAAACCACTAATACTTCTCCCCCTTTTTGTCATACATCAAAAAGGGTTAGGAAACAACGAATAAACAATACATGCATAAACAAGATATAAACATGCATATATGTACATAAACTCAAATATCTCTTCCCCTTTTTGCCAATTCATCAACAAAGGGGTTAAGAAAAAACAATCAATTATCATATCATCAAATCTTAAAGATCAAAACTTAAGTTTTTTTTTATACCAATTTAAATTTTTGATAAACATATTGATACCAATGAAAAATATTGATACCAATTAAAGGTAAAAACCAAAATTTTAGATAAACACTAAAATCATTTTGCAATAAGGATACCAAATAGAGAATAATATCAATTTAAGATCATTGATATTAATATTGAAAATGCTAGCATACATCAAACCAAACTATTTTACATCATAAATGGTGAGAGAAGATACCAATTTAAAATGAAAACTGATACAAATTGAAAATACAACCAATACCAATTTTACATAAAACTAATTTATATACAAGATTTTTCTCCCCTTTTATGAAATACTAAAAGAAACAATGCATAAGCTTGTAACAGATACTAATTAAAATAATTGACATGATGAACTAAATCAAGCTTAGCAAACATAATTTGTGCTTTTTCAAGAAAAATTGTAAAGTCATGTGAAACAAGCACAATCAAATCATATATATGTATTTATGGATATACTAATTGAAATATGAGGCATACATATATAGCAAACTCATATGAGTATACAAACATATGAAATATCAATTTTGATACCAATAAAAATATAATGAGGATCAAGTGTATAACTCATACTTACCACCCTTATTATGCACAATTTTAAAAGATATTCAAGAAGGATATACAAGGCATGGTCACCAATCCAACCGCCCTTAAAGGTAGGGGTTTTCAAAAGTTATGATTTGAAAGTAAATAGGTATAGTTTTGAAAACTTTACCATTTGAAGAATAGAAACTAGTTTTAAAGATATTTTTAAAAACTAGTAAGAAATTCTTCAAATATGAAACCAAATTATACATCCCATGAAAACATGAAAATCACATAATAATTGACACTCAAAGTCTATAAAATACATATAAGCTCATGAAAATAAAGTCATGAGTAAACACCAAATATAGAGTGTAAGAATCATGTAATCAACAAAATCAGGAAAATAAGACATTTAAGCTCAAATCAAATTCCTTTACAAACATGAAAAACATAAAAGTTTAATTTTCATCAAAACAAAACAAACCTCAAGACATATGATGTTTTGTATAAACTAGAGTATACATACTTATCCAAGCATAAACGAATCCACAACAGTATATTACATGAAGGCAAGTGGCTTAAGGATATACATATATATCTATTAGTTTAGACAAAAGTAACATATACATGAAGCTAACACATTATCATGAAACCATGTGCAAAAATAGAAAATACAAGTATAAATGAGAGAATCATTAAAACTAGGCTATACAAGTACATGTAATGAGTACAAGTGAGCAATGAAGTACAAACTCATAATAACCAAGTGTAGCTCACTACTTGTACAAGTATTTACACAAGTTTTAATGAAAACTACATTTAAACAAGTAATCAAAATCATGAAGTACAAAATCAAGCATAAAACCAAAACATGAATCTAAACATGATCAATCATAATGAGCATTGAAACCAAAACATGCTAAAAATATTTATATGAAAGTATATGAATAAAATCGGAGTTAGAGATTGTTACCAAAACCAATAGGGTAATCTCTTAGTCTCCAAACTAAGGTGGTCCTCCCACCAAACTCCCCTTAAAAGTTATGCGTCTGAAAGTGTCACCGTTTATCTCGGAACGCATTCACCTCAAGGCACCAACAACTCTCACGTCATGTGAGAGCCCACACCTACATCAAATAGACTAGGAGTGAATTTTGGTACCCATAATTTCTTGGATCTTAATATGTTAGTATTTCGAACCCAAACATGATTATTCATACTATTTATATGATCATACAAAAATTTGCTACATGATCATTCCGGCCGCAATATACACTTATAAGTTCTTTCATATTTAAAAGCATAATGAGCATGTGGTTTATGAACATGTGATTTGTAAGCATGGGGTGTTATAGCATGACTGACATGTGATGTGTTGGCATGATGAACATGTGGAGTTTTAGTATGATATGGTTTATCATGTGCATGTGTTTTTTGAAAACATTTCTTCTAATTTAGTATTGTTAAATGCACATTCTTTTAAAATATTTTTCAAATCATTTATTCTAGATTTTAACATAGAAATCTCATTTTTATCAATTTTAAGACATTTAGCTTTGCATGCAACTCTATAGGCATCAAAATCTCTTTGTGTTGAAATAATAGTAAAAGATAATTCATCCATTTCTTTTGAAGAAATAACAATTTGATTTTTAAGCATTTCATTTTTCTTTTTCAATCTTAAACAATCTTCCTTCTTAGAATCAAAACTTTCTGAAAGTTCAATGAAATCTTGTAATAACACTTCTTTGCTTATCTCAATATCATCATAAGATGGTTCAGGAGTTACCTTAGGTGTGTTTGCCATGAAACACATGTTAGCCGTGTCAACTTCATCTTCAGATTCACTTTCCGAATCCCAAGTGGCTTTGAACGCCTTTTTTACAAAAACGGCTTCTTTTGCTTCATGGAGGAATATATCTTGTTCTTGAAACAGTCGGTCATGATATGTCTTGGTTTCCGACAGTTGTAGCATGTGATCTTATTCTCCTCCTTCCTTTCCCATTGCCTTCTATGGTTAAGCTTTTTCTTGTGGTACATTCTTTTTACATTTCGCACAAGAAGAGATAGCTCTTCATCATCTTCTTCATCTTCTTCATCATCGTAGATGGTAGAGGTAGACGTGAAAGTAATAGACTTTTTCTTTTGAGGCGCCGCTTCTTCTCTAGCCTTTTTCTTCATCTCATGAGTCTTAAGGTTTCCAATAAGACTTATGAGTTCCATCTTGTCTTTGTCATTCAATTCCTTCAAGGTGGTAGCTTTGATTTCCCATGATGAAGGGAGTGCACGAATCACCTTATGCACCTTTTGGTCGTTGTTGATTTCATCACCTAGAGAAGTAAGAGCATTTGTGATTTTAGTAAAGTTAGTAATCATATCATCAATAGATTCATTTTCTTGCATTTTAAAGTATTCATAATGGGAACGCAAGAGATCAATTTTAGCTCTCTTGACTTTTGATGTTCCCTCATGAGTGACCAATAAGTGTTGTCAAATCTTATAGGCGGACTTGTAATGGATAACCTGTGTTAAGTCATCCTCATTTAATGCTAAAAGTAAGGCATTTTGAGCCTTCGAATTAGCATCAACTTCCTTAGAGGTAAGATCAGACCAAATGTCCTCCTCATCTACGGGTTCACTAAAAGGCTTGAAAAAAAGACTTAGCAACTCGGCTACCTAGAGATCGCAAAAAAATGTTCATCCTAACTTTTCATATGGGAAAGTTGAGTCCATCAAATTTGGGTGGGGTCTTAAAGTTATCGGCCATCTTTACTAGTGTATGAATGAAGATATGAAAATAATGATTAGCAATTTATAGGATCTCTCTAAGGATATAAAGCCAAAAACTAGAGTTCTAGCTCTGATACCAAATGAAATCACCTAGAGGGAGGTGAATAGGTGAATATGCTAATTAATGCACAAATTTAAAAATGAGATGATGCAACGATCACTCAAAGAAAGATTAGAAGCCGAATACCCCGTGAAAGGCTCTGAATTCCTTCCTCGTGATTCCTCTAAATAAGAGTTTGAGGTGCGCAATGCAATCTTATTGTGAGAGTATAGATCGACAATATAAGAATGAATAATAGAAAGTAAACAACACAAGTAAGCCAATCGCAAACACAGAGATTTGTTTCGAGGTTCGAGCACCCAGCTCTACGTCCCCGCCTTCACCCAGAAGGATTTTTGATTCACTAGAATTTTCACAAAGGATTACAATCATTAGAGAGTACCCAACTCCTTAATCATACCTATCTAGTTCAGAGGTAGTGGAACCACAAAGACGATAATCACTGAGTGATCAAAAGACTACAAACTCTCTTTTGAAAAACTTTTCTTTACAAAAACTCTAGAGAATAATATATAAGATTGAAGCTCAAGATTTTGTAAGTGATATAAAAACAGAAGAGAGATTTTAAGAACCAAAAACTTTCAGAAAACTTTTGAAAATAATATCCCAAAACTTAAACAAAAGCTCTTTCTCAAGAAAACTCAAAACTTTTGATCTTTGAATTTGTTGTTGTGAAAACCTCTATCCTAATGACCCCTTTATACAGGATTTAGGAAGAGTAAACATAGAAAACTTTTACCTGAATAAAAGAGGAAGAAATTGACCCTCTAATACAGCTAACCATATTTTTTTAAACTTAAATACGTTTTAAAAACATGTTAAAAATCAACCTCCAGAAAATTAGCCATTACTGCTAATCTGACAGATTGGTCAACTTTGAGCACATTTTTCAGGCTACAAACGTCTGAATTCAGAATTAGATATATAGAAATAATTTGTAAATATTTAATTCTTCTTTTTAATGCAACTAAAATCAACTCAATATCATTTTTTATTGGAAAGTTATCAATAAAACACTGACAGGTGTCAAATCAGATACTGTAAGCTGTTTTCAAAACAAGAATAGAATTCAACCAAATATTTCACATCCTTAAAATTGAATCTAAAAACGATTATTGAATAAGAAATTAGATCTAAAAGTTATTTTTGAAATGCTAGTTAAATCATGTTATTTGAATATAAGAATAAAAAGTTATGATAACAAATATAAAAGGGTGTTAAGCAGATCAGCAGAACTAAAACTGGTTTAAATCTAAAACTCGATATATGTACTTGAAATCCAAAACCGGTTAAACCAAAAACCAAACGTATTGAATTTATGTGTATAATTGAGCTTCAAATATATATATTATTCTTTAACAAAATAAACTATATGAGTCTACAAGCAGGAGTCTCTGATAGTTGATATTGAGTAACGTTTGAGCTAGACCCTAATATCCCATGCTTGAGAACTCTTGAGACATCAATACCTATATCAATCTGAAATTTATTCTTTAACTTCTATTAGTACAAATAGCTTTTTTATGGTTTGTTATCATCAAAACACATAACCCAGGGATTATAACCTTTGGGCCAACAAAAAGCAGTAACATCGACCTGCTTTTCTTTACTTATATTTGTGCATGCTTTTTGCCGATCAATTTTGGCGCCGTTGCCGGGGAGGGAACAACTTTATTGTTCAATACTAAAGATTTTTTTGTTTTTGTGCGTTGGAGAAGTACTAAGGAGCTAGCTATTATGGAAAGCAAGAGTGGTGGCCAAAGACACTACATGAAGAATTCATTTGCCCTCAGAAAATTCATGTAAAAGCGAATTTTTCCAATTGAAGTACTAATAGAAGTTTTTCTGCAGGGTTATTGAAAATTGCTCAAATTGCTTTCGCATATTTTTAGTTCATTTCTATACTTCACCTTTAGACTTGTCATAATTCAACAGAAATTCATTTGTTGTTAAATTGAAAATCGAGATCAATTCCATTGAAAACTTGACCAGTGAGTATGAAGAAAGCATAGAGATGGAAACATAGAGTGAGTTTGATTTGGAGTCTGAGTATTTCAATCTAGATCAGATCATAGACTCAGCAGTGGACTGGGCATCAAGCCCAAGTGTACCCCATCACAGGCCTGAAATTTCAGATATCACCTCCAACGAATCAACTCCTTCCCTAGAGTTAAAAGCCTTACCTGAACACCTCAAGTACGCCTACTTGGGTGGAAGAGAAACCCTGCCAGTCATCATAGCATCCCATCTGACTGAGTAACAAGAGGACAGCTTGATGTCTATTCTGAAGATACATAGGGAAGCAATTGATGGACAATGAAAGATATCAAGGGGATTAGTCCAGCAATAGTTCAACATCGAATTCACTTAACCGATGAAGCGGTTCCTAGGAGGGACCTGCAGCGCAGGCTCCCCACTCATGCAAGAGGATGTAAAAACAAAAATTTTGAAGCGATTAGACAATGGGATCATTTATCCCATTTTCGATAGTCAATAGGTTAGCCCGGTTCAAGCAGTCCCCAAGAAAGCTGATTTTATGGTAGTAGAGAATGAGCAGAAAGAGTTGGTACAAATGTGACTGCCTACCAAGGTTCGTGTTTGTATTGACTATAGAAAATTGAATGCGGCCAATCATAAAGACCACTTCCCGCTACCCTTCGTTGACCAAATTCTTGAATGCTTGGCTGCACATGAGTACTATTTTTTCCTTGATGGGTACTCGAGATTCAATCAGATCCCCATTGATGCAGAAGACCAGGAGAAGACTACGTTCACCTGTCCACTCGGAAGCTTCGCTACCGAGCATGCCCTTTGGATTATGCAATGCTCCTGCGACATTTCAATGGTGCATGCTCAGTTTGTTCTCCGGCATGGTGAACGTTTTCTTCAGATTTTTATGGATGACTTCTCCATCTACGGAGATTCATTTGATCAATGTCTTCATTCTCTAGAGTTAGTTTTGCAAAGATGCAAGAAAAAGAATCAGAACTAACTCTGAACTGAGAGAAATGTCATTTTTCATTGTGAGACAGGGGATTATCTTAGGCCATGAGATTTCTAAGAGAGAAATTAAAGTGGACAAGGTAAAAGTAGAAGAGATTGCTAAGCTTCCACCACCCAAAAGCATCAAGGATATCAGACTCGCCAGAGAAGACGATCGGTTGCTTCTTCTTGGACTTGCTCGGTGTAGTGCATGGACCTACCATATTTGAAGTTACCTCAGTGTACTCCATGTCAGAGGACTTCTTCAGCGTCTGTTGGCTGAGTTAGAGACTGGGGCGATTGAAAGCCGATTGAACACTGACGGCTTGCTCGTATGAGAGTTGCAATGGCATTCAGAGGTTTTGTCGTGATAAGTCATTCACAATAGCATTGGGGAGTAATTTGATGGACACTCCTCTTCTTTATTAAGAGTCTCTTAGATCGTTGTAGGAGTATCCAAAGGACTACCCTCAAATTCTTAGGGGTAAGGGCTTTTTGGTTCAATATGTTTCAAAGCATATCAGACTGTACGCCGACCTTGTGTTTCTGTGATGAAATACGAGTTTGAGCCTCGCATTTTGGTAGAGTCTGCTTCAGAACGCAGGCTTCACATTGAGCTGTTGAAATGCGAGAGTTGCATCCTAGCACAGATTTGACGCTGGCCTCGTGTTTGGGCGTTTAGATGTGCATTTGAAGAACATAGGTTTCGTGTTGCTTCAAAGAAACATGGGTCTGAACCTTGCATTGCGTCTGCATGGACGCGGGTCTCGTGTTTTGGAACAGAAATGCGGACCTCGCGTATGGGGCATTGAGACGCGCGTCTGAAGAACACGGGTCTCGTGTTGCTTCATAGAAACGTGAGTCTGAGCCTCGCATTCTATACCTGCAAAACAGATTGCAACTACTGATCTTCGATTTGTTGTCGACGGGCGCGACGACTTCATTAACGTTCAGCATTTGTTGAGTCTCAGGGTTGCTGGGAACCCTCGGTAACCTCTTGGAGTCTGGAGAGGAGAGAGATGGTGGGATTGGCCTTCATTATCATTCTGCCTGTGAGCTAGCACACTGGCTCGCGGGTCTTCTGAGAGACGTTGATGTGGGCCGTGTGGGCTACAAGGGAGGTTTTCAAAACCTCGCTGGCCATGATGCTGGTTACGTTGTGAGCAATGATACAGGCCACTTTTGGAGAAGCCTCCTAAGAGACTTATAAGCGGGTCCTCGAAGAGACTCTGCGGTATTGTTGCGTTGCTTTTGGGCTTTTAGAGCTTGAAAACTGAAACTCTTCAAATTTTTCTTGGTCAAATTCGACGACGATCGACTCGACTGTTGAACCAATAAGCTTGACGTCGACTTGCGTCACGGCATTCTCGTTGGTCGAGAAGCCGGTCCCCAGTAGAGTCACCATCTTTTATTTGGTCAGAAAAATGCAAAGTAAAATTCTTATTAATTGTGAAGAAAATTACAATGGTTACAATCTGATTATGAAAGAGGGGAGGATATTTAAGTCTTCCCTCTATTTAAAATTGGGTTCTTTATGTATTGATGGAGAGTGAATCTTGTTCTCCGTTGACCGCCGACCGACAAGTTTCTCTTGGACCATTTTGAGGATGGATATTAACTCCACTTGGACACCGCAAGTGTTGGAGATCTCCTTTTGAAGAAGAAATTTCTTTCTTTCGCTTTTTCTTTTGATTGCTCAAAGTTTCTGAAGTTTGTAGCTGTTCTGCTCCTAAAAAAGAAACAACCGCCCCCCGTTCAATAGCTTTCATAGCTATTTATAGGAGTATTCAGGGATAATATTATCCCCTAGGATCTCTCCATAATAAGGATTGACTCCCCACATTATGTGAGCGTTAATTGACCCAGTAATGGAGCAGTTACAATAAAAATGTGACCCTCATGGGTTCTTTTCTATTGTTGAAATGCGAAGCTCGTAGGCTTGCATTTGAATTAAGACACGGGTGTGGCTGAGCTCCGCATTTAAGTTGAGAAGCGGGTGTGGCTGAGCTCTATGTTTGAACTAGAACGCAAGCTTGGCTGAGCTCCGCGTTTGAACTAGAATGCGAGCTTGGTTGAGCTTCACGTTTGAGTTGGAATGCGGCCTTGGTTGATCTCCGCGTTTGAGTTGAGACAATGGACAAGATGAGGTCCACGTTTATAATTGGGTGTAAGTTTCGTATTTATATTGAAATGCAATCTTCACGTTGGAGTGAAGTATGCATCTGAAGACTTGACTTTAGTGATTTTTAGACAGTCTACAGTAAGAAACTGATAATTTATGATTAAATAACTGATTTAAGATCACTATAAAATTTTGTATGAATATTTGAAATATTAAGTTTTTGTGAGAAATTATGTAATAATTTGAGTAAAGAAAATCTTATAAGAATATTTGAAATAGTTTTAATCAAAAGGATTTTGAAAGGATAAATAGTTCCTTGCAAGAGTTCAATTAATTGCAGGGAAAGGGAATAGATTAAATGAAAATGTTGTTTTAATCCTTTAGACTGTTGGTAAATATTGACATTATTTTCTAAACATGTAAAACAAAATTTTGGGCAAAGACAAATGAATTAAATTTCTAGCAAATTACTATCAAAATAAAAGCAAGGAAATAAAAATCTATGTTGGAAAAATTGGGTACTATTTCCTTTTGATTAAAATATGTAATTCAGAATTTAACATTGCACGAAACAAATAAAGTTATAACAAAGCCTAGCACGCATTACTAGAATTTAAAGCACAGAAATAATAGGCTGGTCTGGAGAATACACTTGTGATGTTGCCACCCTAGAGAATCAAAAGCCTGCCTCAATCGTCCGGGTGTTGAACTGGCAGTCGTCCCCTAGCGGTGAAAGACCCCCCAGAATCACCGGCACCTGGCCTAGGACAGTAGATCAGGCCACTGCTCAGACGAAGAATAATTGCCCATAAATTAAGATAAAAAATAAAATTTTTCTTTAATACTGAAGCCATTCTCACGAATAGTAGACTTCAGGTTTTTAGAGAAAAATAGAAGAATAATTTTTTTGCATTTTGAAACTATGCTGGGAGGCTCTATTTATAGCATTAGAGCCCCTAATTGTTGTAACAACTCCATCGAAAAATCCGAAAAGTTGAGATATTTTGTATCCCAAAATTTGGTCTTTATTTGACTTGGTCATACTAACTGAAATGAAAGTTTTTTATTTGATTTTAATTCAAAAATTCAACAGGGAATTAACATGATGATTTTAAGAATCAAACATGAAAACTAATCTATTTCCATTTCTCCGACATTTAGTGACTTCTTACAATTCCAGATAAAATTTATGGATACATTTGGAGCTAAAATTCACAATGTATATCAAAAATAAATCGAACATTATTCCTTCTCAAAAAGGGGGAAAAAAATGAAGGCAAACAAGAAAATAAATAGACAGTGCTACTGTGGACAACTTCAGGTACTAACTAAAGTTCATAAAAAAAACTCAAAATTTGTAGCTATTCACCAACCCCCATATTGACTCTGCTTTCATGCAGGTTAAAACTACAGACTGACATAATAACCTGCATACTATTTGCATCTTGACATGAAAACAAATAGGACACAATTCAAAACTTCAGCTTGGTGAAATCTGCAGTCACCAACACCCACAGAAGAAATCCATCAGCAACAGTCCAAATCTCTTCATGTCGACTTGCAACAAAATCATCATCCCATAATCGCTTATTGATACACTCTTGCAAAAGAGCTTCAGCATCATTGAGCACTCAAAGAAGATCTTTGACAGCAACATCTTCATGTGTCGAAGGAGCATCATCATTATCGTCTGTGAATCTGAGATTGATTAACAGTTCCCTAATATCAGCATCATCAAAGCCAAGATCAAGAACATCAGCACAAAGAATCTCTGTTTCAAGATCAAAATCTGCTGCCTAAACCAAACTCGGCCAAATCTTGGGCTTTTGGGAGAGATGCGTCATTGACATTAGTACCGAAATCTTGAACAAAGTCCATGAAATTAACTAGCTAGTTGTTCTTGATCGAACTGGAACTTTCTAAATTCAGTGAATCAGAATTGGGCCTTAATTAAGTGTACTTTATGTAGAAGCTAGCTAGGTTAAATTGTAATCATAATTGGATTATGTTAGGATTTAAGCAGATATATGAGATCCTTATCATTAATTACTACAAGGATAATTATTACTCCTAGTAGGATTAGACTTGGTACCCAAATATTACAAGCCAATATACCTCTCTGCTTTGGTGTTCAAACATTGTGGGCTGGGCTTCCACAATTGTATGGAGTCCTTTATGAAATCACCTAGAGGGGGGGTGAATAAGTGATGACTATACTAAATGGTAAATACTGCGGAATTAAAATTTACTTGATAGCACTATCAATCACAACTTAAGAAATACTTGCAAATAAGTAAACAGTATGAGAATGCAAGAAATAAAAGAGAGAGTAGAGTGAAGAGAGAGAGAGTAAGCAATCGCAGACATGATGATATATTTTGAGGTTCGAGCCACTGCTCTACGTCCTCGCCTTCAACACTATAAAGGATTTTCACTATGACCGATCTTACTAGATCGCCAATCATTACAAGTTTTCACTAGAACTCAATAGACTCACAAGTTCTCTCTCACGGTGCCGTAACAGCAACACGGAGTTCACTAGCTTACTTGAGGCCGCAACCTCTACAACTTCTCAATAGAATAAAAACAGAGATTTTCACTTGATCACAAATGACTCACAAGTACAATCTTATAACCAAGATGAGGAGGTGAAACTCTTTAAGATTGTATAGTGAAAATAGCTTGTAGAGATGTAGAGGGAAGGCTCAAGCTAAAAATTGAGATTATGAAATTTTGGCTCATAAAGAAATCTTTTAAGAAAAAGCTAAATGTTGATGTAAACTTGTAAACACTTGATCTAAACTTTAGAATTTTGTTGTAGAGTTTTCTATAATCCCACTATTCATAGGGAATGAAAACATGAGTAGAAGCCCAAAAAGAGTCGTTGGGAAAAGACCCAGAAAAAGACAAAAAACAATATAACCGTTTGGAAAAAATACAGAAGAAAATTCTTCTGTCGGTCACCGACCGGTCGACTGCCAACGGTCAAATTTTCAACCATTGGGGATAGCGGTCGACTGGTCGGTCGACCGTTATTCCCAACCAGAGAGCTAGACTTTCTGTCGGTCGAGCAAGGCGGTCGATTGGACCCAACCGAGAGCAAGGCTCTTGCAGTTGGTTGACCGAAGTGCACAAATGCACTTTGGTGCATGTTGGTCCGATCGACCGACAGATCAATTTTGCTCTGCCTATGGTGGACTGGTTGGTCGACCGATAATGGGCCAAAAGTAGGGTATTGAAATCTTTTTGAAACCATTTTTTCTGACAAAATAACTTTTGATCTTTAAACACAAAATAGAATTCTAGGGACTTGTAGAAACATGTATGATCATGGATCACACAAAACAGAGTTAGAACCATATTTTCCAAAAACACTTTTCTGAATCGAAAACTCAGTTTTTTCAAACTCGTTTTTTTGAAACTCGATTTTGAAATCGATAAAGAGAATTATGAACTTTTTTAAAAACATATAGGATATATGTGTATGTGTGTCAATCTTAAAAGCTATCAACCTATATCATCTTGGTTTTAACAAATGACTATAAATCCTATCTAAAATACAAAAAGTAAAAATCTAAATCTTGATAAAGTCTTCTCATGTATACTTGAGCTTTGAGCTCTTCTATGTGCTAAGCTCTGGGATCTACATCTTCTTAACTTCCAAATGTATGAGTTTTGTAATGGAGCCGAAATGCAACAAATAATTAACCTGAAATTTTATTAACAAAATTGTTAGAAACATAGCTACATATGTTTTGTTATCATCAAAACTAGGGCTAATGGCCTTTGGGCCAACAATCTTTCCCTTTTTGATGATGACAATATATAGAGTTATCACAAATATTTGGAAGAGACTTCAAGCGAAACTCCCCCTAAACACATGCATATATCAAAATGTGACATATAATTAGATGCATCAATAAAAGCATATGAATAAGATATGTCAATGAAGATCTATGCGACCCATCTATGCATACCAAGAATACAGACTTACAACAGTGTATGCACAAACGGTTCCTCTAACCAACCAATAACCTCCAACCTCCAAAACAAGTGGTAGATGGCTAGTTTACAAAGGATACATAAAAAATACAAACATACCGCATACCACACGAAGATATGTATCAAATATACAACAAAAAGAGGAGATACATAATTTCTCAAAGACAATAGTGATATCACAAAATACATTTGTCCATACAGAGGTTCATGCCAGCCTCAAAACAAGTTACATACCACAAAATAAGTACTGCAATGTAAAATCACACACACGTCCACCAAATGCTTCAAGTCCACAAATAAAAAGTACATAAATATAAACTCAAATAAAAACACCCAAGATAACTCCCAAGATAACTCCATAGAATCTCTCTCCCCCCTTTTTGTCATCAACAAAAGGGGTCAATCTTCCTAAAAGTCGGGATCTTTAAGAGGAGCAGGTGCCTAGGAAGGAACTGGAGGAGGTATCCAAGTGTTAAACGGAGGACCCGATGTAGGAAGGGCTGCGAATGGCCTCTTGAAAGTGAAACAGGCCAAGCGTTCCTACTATAGGTCTCGTCGACTCAAGTCTAGAGATAGAGAATAGAAGCACATATGTACTGCAGGACATTGTCAACTCTGTGCTCTATCTGTTAAAAATTTGCAGTCATCTTCAGGTCATGCTTTCGAAGCTGAGCAGATAGAGCTAAGTATGGATCAAAAGAGGCTGAAGAGGATCCATGGACAACATCAGGAATGAAGGAGGGGGCTAAGGAGCAGGAACACGCTCCCTAGCATGCGTCCTCTCTAGGAGAGTGTTGTTGATATCAACTGACAGTTCGATGGACCATTCAGTAAAGAGATCAAATTTAAGTTGTTTGAGGAGGCAGGTAATGAGCATCCCAAATGGCAAGTGCCGGTTTGGGATCAGGAGGTGCTCAGAAGCCATCTAATCAATGATGAGCTTCAGAATATTAACTCTAATGCTTTTCAGAAGGCAATAGATCAAGAGGGGAGTAGAACCCCGTGCATGAAAATATTCTCCTGAATTTGGTAGGAGATTATAGAACACGATTTTGGTTAGGATTTGGGTGGTGAGTGTGTAATACTTTACCTCCTCATTCCTAACTAAAGCGGGGTTGTCATCATCATGAAGCACAGAGATGCGGTGAGGATAGATTCATCGTCAGGATAGTCAAAATTATGAAGATCAATATTATAAATATCTACACTCTCACAGGAGAGGTATAGCAGATGGGCAAATCAATCTAGAGAAATGTTAATGTCCTTGCCCAGACCCTAGATCTGACATGATTATTTTGAAAAGTCAGATTAGAGTAAAAATAGTCATAAGCTCAGGGTAAACTAGTTTCTTAATGGTAATGAGATGTTCAAGGAAGCTTGCATTCAAAATGCTAGCTAGATTCAGTGCTCAAAATTAGCAACCAAAACAGTTCAATCAGAAATAACATACTTATTATGGATCACTGAAAATCTATGAGAAGCACTTTGAGAAATAAAAGGGTTAGAAGATGGTTCGGGTCATTTATCCTTCTCAGATCTAGCCCTCTTGACATGGTGAAGATGATAAACAATGATTTGACACGAAATATAGAAATTTCTAGCAAACTATGAAATCAAGAAGATTTTGAGAGATGAGAGATTATACCTTGAAAAAACCAAAAATTTCCTTAAATCAAACAGATCTGGAGTGTTGAGGAGAGATCCAACCAATTTAGAGTTTAATTTAGGATTAGAGGTGATTTGGGAGGATTAAAGTGAAGGGGGTGAAGAAAAACAGGGAGGAGGAAGAGAGAGTTAATGGAGGAAGAGAAATGAGTGAAAAATTGGGATTTAGGGCTTTTAAAAAAGATAAAACATATTTCCATAAAAGAAAAACTAGCTAATCCTAAGCATGTATAGATCTAGCTAGAAATGAAATTTTTAAGTGAAGAAGCTACCAAATCATGGACAATCTCCAAAATAGGTGCCTCTTAATAGTGATGCAATGTGACGGTTAATCTTTTGAGCTTTGATGCATCACCACCAAGCCACCATCTCCCTTTAAGTCTTGGAGGAGGAGGACACACATGCATCAATCAAGTTTGGTGTGTTCTTTGATACACAAATCTTTTGGGTCCTATAGGGTTAGTATTTTCTCGAACTCAAATATTTTTATTTAACATATTTAACTTAGCATAACAAAATTTTGCCAAATAGCCTTTGCGGCCGCAATGTGCACATATCTACACTTTGTCATACATGAAAGCATGCTTATGTTAATGTGTGTGTGTGCATGTGCTTGTTGTACATGTTTTTCATGGAGCGTGTGAGATGAATGAGGTGTATGCTTCCTTTGAGTTTTTCCTTTTGAAAACATAGAAGCAAATTTATTCATGGCACACTTTTTCAAGACGGTATCTAAAACATCAATATGTTTTGGATATCTGAAAATTCATTTCTATTAAAAGTAATATTTGAGCTTTTACCCTTACAAACAAGTTTGTATTTATCAAAATTCTTTTTCATTTTCTCAAAAGAAATGGATTAGTCATTTTTATCTTAACAATAATTTCTAGCTTATTCTTTAGAAAATCATTTTTCTTTTTTAATTTTTTATTTTGTGCAAGAGAAATTTCATATCTATTTTGTAATTTTTTAACAAATTGTACAAGTTCATCCATAGTTAAATTATTATCTTCTAAAGAGGTTTCGAGATTTACCATAGAAGCTTCCTCTCTGTTTGCCATGAAGCAAACATGTGCGACATCAATCTTCTCTTCGAATCCGTTTCCGAATCATCTCAAGTGGCTACCATCGCCTTTTTCTTCTTATGCACGTTCTTGGAGATAGTAGCTTGAAGCGAGGGGCAATCCGCAATTAGATGGCCCGTCTTCTTAAATTGAAAGTAAGGACTCATCTCCTCCTTCTTTTTTTCGAATCTTCCTAGATGTCTTTCTCTTCGGAAGCTGCTTTGTCTTCCCTTTTTATAAAACATCTTTCCCACTTTCTTAATGAGCATGGTGAAGTCCTCATCACCGTCTTCTGACGATCTTCATTAAAGGATGATGGAGTAGCCTTGAAAGCTATTGCTTTTTTCTTTGGAGTCTCTCTTTCTTCTCTCACCTTCATTTCCATCTCATGGGTTTGTGATTTTCTATGAAGCCGGAGAAGTCCATCTCCTCTCTATCATTGAGCTCCTTGAGGGTTATTACCTTGACTTCCCAAGCTTTGAGAAGAGCTCTAATGACCTTGTGGATTTTTTGGTCATTGTCAATGGTGTCACCTAAAGAAGATAAACTATTAGTGATCTTAGTGAACCGAATAAGCATCTCATCGATATAATTTTCAAGCATATAAAAATTCTGATATTGAGAACGGAGCAAGTCAACTTTAGATCTCTTGACTTGCGATGTCCCCTCATGAGTAATAAGATCATTCCAAACCTTATAAGCGAATTTGCAATTAATTACATAAGAAAGATCATCATCATTTAATGCTTACGTAAGTGCATATTAGGTTTTAGCATTGGCCTTATAGTCCTTAGCGGTTGCTTCGGACCATGTGTCCTCATCACCGTGAGTTTAACAAATTCTTTAGTAATGGCCTTGGAAACTCTAACTCTTATGGACTTAAGAAATAGATTCATTTTAATCTTCCAAATGGAAAAGTTCAACCCATCAAATTTGGGTGGGGACTTGATGCTAGAGAAGTCGTGTGATGCCATAAAAATCCAGTATAAGTGCACAAACAAATAACAAACGAAACAAATGAATATCTCCAAATGAAAGGATCTCCCTAAGGTGGTTAAACCAAAACTAGGGTTAGGCTCTATACTAATTGTAAATCACCTAGAGGGTGAATAGGTGATGCCTATACTAAATGGCAAATAATGTGGAATTAAAATTTACTTGCTAGAAACCTAGCAAATACCAATCACAACTAAAATTACTTGCAAATAAGTAAACAATATAAGAGTGCAAGTAATTAAAGAGAGAGTAGAGTAAAGAGAGAAGAGTAAGCAATCGCAATACGATGATATGTTTCGAGGTTCGAGCCACTATTCTACGTCCCCATCTTTAACACTATGAAGGATTTTCACTATGACTGATCTCACTAGATCGTCAATAGTTACAAGTTCTCAGAACTTAATAGACTCATAAGTCCTTTCTTACAGTATCGTAATACCAACACGGAGCTTACTAGCTCACTTGAGGACGCAACCCTACAACTTCTCAATAGAAGGAAATCGGTGATCTTCACTTGATCACAAATGGCTGACAAGCACAATCTTATAATCAAGATGAGAAGGTAAAACTCTTTGGGATTGTATAGTAAAAATAGCTTGTAGAGATGTAGAGGGAAGGCTCAAGCTAAAAATCAAGAATATGAAAATTTGACTCAAAAGAAATCTTTTAAGAAAAAGCTAAATCTCGATGTAAACATGTAAAAACTTGATCTAAATTTTAGAAATCTTGTTGTAAAATTTTTTACTGTTCTACTATTTATAGGGGATGAAAATATAAGTAGAAGACCAAAAAGGGTCGTTGGGAAAAGACCCAGAAAAGACAAAACAGAGTATAGTTGTTGGAAAAAATACAGAAGAAAATTCTTCTGTCGGTCAACCGGCGGTCGATCGCCAATGGTTGGATTTTCGACTGTGGGCATAGCAGTCGACTGGTCAGTCGACCGTTGTTCCCAACTAGAGAGATAAACACTCTGTCGGTCAACCAGGGTGGTCGACCGGACCTAACTGAGAGTAAGGCTCTTGCAATCGGTCGACACCCAGTCGACTGAAGTGCATAAATGGACTTTGGTGCATATCGATTGACCGTTCGGTCGACCGACAGAGAAATTTTCTCTGTCTACGGTCGACAAGTCGGCCGACCAACAATAGGGCAAAAGCAAGGTATAGAAATCTTTTTGAAGCTATTCTTTTTCTGACAAAATAACTTTTGATCTTTAAACACAAAATAGAGTTCTAGAGATTTGTAGAACCAGTGTGTGATCATGGATCAACACAAAACAGAGTTAGAACCATATTTTGCAAAAAACACTATTCTGAATCAAAAACCCAGTTTTTCCAAAACTTGTTTTTCTAAAACTCGATTTTGAAAACGATAAAGAGAAGAATTATGAACTCTTTTTTAAAAACATATAGGAATATGAAATATGTGTGTGCGTCAATCCAAAGCTATCAACCTATATCATCTTGATTTTAACGAATGACTATAAATCCTATCTAAAATACAAAAAGTAAAAAAAAATACAAATCTTGATAAAGTCTTCTCTAGTATACTTGATCCTTGAACTCTTCTATGTACTTAGGTTCTGGGATCTACATCTTCTTAGCTTTCAAATGTGTGAGTCTTGTGATGGAGCCAAAATACAACAAATAGTTATCTGAAAGTTTGTTAAGTAAAATTGCTAGAAACATAACTACATATGTTTGTTATCATCAAAACTAGGGCTTATGCCCTTGGGCCACACTTTGTCACTTGTCCAAGTCGGGCCCAAAATATTTAGGGCTTAAAATTTAAAATAGGTGTTAGCCACCGGCCCAAATGATTATATTAACTTACAAAATATTTCATTTTTTTCAGATTTTGTTAATATGCACTTGAGGTTTTTTTTCCCTAGGCAAACAAAGAAAGAAGAAATACAAAGAAAAAACAAAAGAGATGATTAATCATTGCCAATTGGCAGTCAATTTCTTCAGGGGCTAAAGAGCTATCAAGTAGAGTAACAAGGAAATGATTTGAATCTGAGATGGAACCAGATTTGGAAGATGTTGTCTTGACAGTAGACTTGGATTACTTTGTGGACTTCATTAGTAAGAATTTCCTTTCTAGGTATATGATTTCATTAGGTAGTATACTGATTGCCCCTATATTATGAGTAGGATTTTGGGGATTTCGCTACAGCCCCTATATTAAACTGTAATTAGAAAAAAAGCCAATTTTATAATTTAATTTTCTACAATTATCACTTTTTTTAAACTAACTAGGTGCACTCACGTGTCAAGCGGTGAAGCATTCTTTAACAGTGAAAGGCGCAAATGTTCTGCAGTAATCGCCTTAAAAAGCAGACCGGTTCGAAAATGCAAACTGCTAGTATATAGAGGACTGCGACTATGAACGTAATCTTCACAAAAATGTCATTTTTTTGAATCTTTATAGGATTGCGATCATGATCACAGTCCTCACAAAAATGCCATTCGCAATCCTCACAAAAATGTCATGTTCTGAGTCTTTATAAGATTATGACAATGATCGATGTCCTCACAAAAATGCCTTATTTTTGAGTATTTATTAAGACTGTGTCACAGTTCTCACAAAAACACAATTTTTAGCCTATATTGAGACACGATAATGATCGTAGCCCTCGCAAAATACCCTAATATTCAATTAATAAAAAGAGTATTACTATAGTCGTAGTCTTCTAATAAAGGACTGTAACCATCGTTACAGTTCTCACAGAGGACTACGGTCATGAGTCGCAATTTTCATATTAGCTTCACCGTCATCAGTAGACTTCCGTTCACCGATATTGAATGATACCCAATGCTTTTAGATCTAAAAACTAAATCGATCACAAACACAAACGAAATTCATCGTGATCACGAGCAAACGAGATCTGCAAAAGGTTGATCCCAAAAAAATTTGGTCCAGGGCTCTGTCCTTTGATACCCTCAAGAGGGGGGGACTCCCCGCCTCCCTTCCAACCCCCACGACGACCTGACGGCACAGGTCAATCCGCGAATTACTCTGCGTTAGGGTCAAGATTGAGGGGAGAGCAACGTCAAGAGTGATGGGAAAGGGTAAAAGAGAAAATGAAAATTTATAAAGAAGTGATTGTTGGGAAGAATCAATTTATGCTGACATGATGATGGTGTAGCGAAAAAAAAAAGAGGGATGAGTTTTTTTCCCTAACTATGAAGAAAAGTAAATGGCTGTAGCAAAATTTTCCTAGAATTTTTTTCTGTAAATTATGAGTATTGCTTTTGCTTTTTTTGCTTTTAATTCTTATTTAGGTAGAAAGTGCCACTATAACACAATAGTAAAACTCTTTAGCAGTTACAAGAAGTCTGTGATTCAAATCCTCTTGCACTAGGCTACGACCTATATTTCAAAAGAAATAAAATCCTTATTTTGGTATATTTATCGACGTGTAGGGTATGAGATAGTATCATAAGTCATAACTGTAAAAAATATATTTTGAATTAAACACATCGTGTGTTCTAATATGAAATTAGGGTAGTTTGTTATTAGAAATATTGTAAAAATAAATGCATATGGTTATTAGTTTTTATTAGAATTAGAACGAATGAGATGATTTCAATTTTGGAATATCTATAGAAAAGTTTGTTATAAGAAAATGTTCTGTATTAGATATCTTTACTAGTTATCCAAGTAATAGAATCTTATTATTAGTTTTTAAGAAACAACTGATTTTCCACCGTGCAGAGTTGCATGTGTGAATGTGTCCATAATTAGAACTAAAAATGTGTTATAGAATTTAGGTAATAAGATGACTAGTGTGTAAACTTGCTCCACAATATCCAGACACCATATAGATATCAAACTAAATTATACTGCAAAAGATGCTATTGTTGTGCAGAAAAAGATTTAAATGAAATCTTTTGAGAAAAAGAAATTAAGGGGAAGGAAGAATCGACATGATGATTTGAAGGACCAAACATGAAAAATAATTTATTTCAGCAACTGAGTACAATTCCAGATCATAAAATTTACTGGATACCCTTGACATTTAAAATTCCTTGGAATATCAACAAAAAATAAATCAATAAAATTGTGAGACAAATAGAACTATATTCTTTCTCTCACAAGGGAATTAAAAAGAAAAACAAGAAGATTAGAGAAAAAGGGGAATTTTTTTTTCTTCTATTTCCTCAAATCTTTCATGCAACTTAAACAACTGCTACTACCTGCAGACATACTAAAAGCACTTCCATTTTCTTTTTTTTCTTTTTTTCCCCAGAGATGAAATCCACTGGCTAGCACACGAACATCGTCAAGTCTGCAGTCGCCAACAGCGACAGAAGAAATCCATCACGAACACTCCACAACTCTTCATGCCCTCTCGTAGCAGACTCACCATCCATGAACAGCTTCATGCCCTCTCGTAGAAGAGCTTCAGCATTGTGCTTTGAAAGGTTTTCGACTCCTTCGCGAACAATAGAAGCAATAATCTCTCTTGCAGCATGATCAGCGCCGAGTTTAGGAGACTTCGCTGCTTCCACGAAACCGAACTCAGCCAAATCCTGGGCTTTGGGAAGAGACACGTCACTGACATCATCAGCACCGAAATCTTGACGCGACTCCATGAAATTAATTAACTTGCTCGCTGGTTGTTCTTGGTTCGAACTGAAAGTTTCTAATTCCGTGAATTGATCAGAACTAGGGTTAACTATTATATATATAGATTATAAGTGAAAGTGTAATCGGAGTCGGAGTCGGAATCAAGTTGTGTTAGGATTTAATTAGTAAATTAATAACTGCAAGGATCCATGTATTAGTCCTAGTAGGGTTCGGCATCCAAATATCTAGTGCTTCACTGTTTAAACATTAATTATGGGTCGGGCTTCCTCCAATTGTTTTGGCTTGCATTTTCAGGGTTTCTTCACAATATATATCAGAAATAAATAGAACGATATTCTCTCTCTCAAAAAGGGGAAAGAAACAAAGGAAACAAGATAAAAAAGAAACAGTGCACAATGGACAACTTCAGGTACTAACTAAAGTTCAAAACAAGAACTCAATGGATGGTCCAAAATAGAAATTAATAACAAGATGCACTATTATTCTTACAGATCCAAATTTCTCACCGGCATGCAAAGGTAAGCTATGCTGGGCTCATAGACACTGCTTGTCGAGGTTGGGGCACACAATTGAACTAAATACATACATATGCGAAAACAATGAGGAAAGCATTCTACTTCGCGACCTGCAACTGTGCCCAGATATGTTAAGCAGGCACATACGGTGGGAAGTCATCCGGATGGATCTTGATCGTCTCATCACAACAGTTTCTCTTGCTCACAAAGGTTGGAAGGAACGGTATCATAAACATCGGTGAACACTTCCTTCACTGGGGTGTTCTCTTATCTCTCTTCGACCTGAATAGCTTGCAGCAACTGCAAACATTTGCTATATCAGTTAGCGAGCTGCAAAATTCTTTACAAGATCATGAAAAATAAATTTCAGAACAAAATTATTGCGTGGGACCTCTTTCCTGACATTGTTCCTCAATTCGGATTCAGCGGCATCACTCCACCAGCCATTCCTTTCCGCCCATTTTCGATATCTGAAAGCGGGATCCCTTGCTGTTCTGCAGTGTTCAATCTTATCAAATGGCCGGTACTTGGTTGAATCGCCTGATGTTGAATGATGCCCTACTCTGCATGTTAGAGCATGAGATACATTCACAATGAACAGAAACATAAGACTTCTAACAAAGAATAAAAAGAATCAGGGACCGGCTATTAATGGAAAATTTGCCAAGAAAATTTCTGCTCCTCAACTAATGTAGGTCTGCATTCTCTTATGACCATCTCTCGCGCTGCATGAACTGCGCTTTAACCAACGAGACCGTCATTCCCATCTACACGGATACTGCAAATTCCATAAGCCTGCCCTTGAATAACCGCATCATCACCGACCCAGCTTCAGTATAGCTAAAAGATTACTCTCGTTTCCTGTGTGAAGTAATGAAAGCAAACTGAAACAAACAAAGCGATCTGTGATTACTTCGGAACTGCTCTGTAGTGGGAGTGCTGATTGCCCACCCATTGTTTCAACGGAAGAAAATCACCGGAACTTCCATCACAGCAGCGAAATTCAAATCAGCATGGAAATCTCCCTGAAAAGCAAAATAAGTTTTAGAGAGGCAAAAACAACTAAGGAGCAAAATATCGAGAAGACTTAATCCATTATTTTTATGTATTCCCTCTCTCGTGCCACCATCTCCAAAGTGACTGATAGTGCAGACATATTTCTTATCCATCTTGAGCAAGCAAGCAGCTCCAACAGCTTGACGAAGCTGTGTACTGACAAGCCTAACTTATCAGTTGAACTGTAAAAACCTAATAATTTCAACTGAATTTACAGTATAGATTAATGTGAAGCGGTGAATAGTTGTTCACGCCATGGGCGATGACACTGTGAAGTGATTGAGCTTGTTACATCCATAATGAATTGGCATCTGCCGATCTTTCCCATTATCTTGCGAATTCTTGCAAAGTAAAACCACGCCATAAAAGGATGCCAGGCTCCCCATACTTGATTAATGCCGTGTCTCCCAGGAGATCAGAAAGGTAAAGTTTCTGAATGATCCATGAGAAACTTAATAGTTTTTGTAGGGCTTCTTGTTGTACTCGGGGCTCCATCCCAAAAGACTAGTCTTTTGGGATGGGCTCCATCCAAAAGACTAGTCTTTTGGGATGGAGCCCCGAGTACAACATGTGGTATCAGAGCCATGCCCCGAAATTAGTCTCGTGTGTGGGTGATGTTCGACGGTATAATAGATACCCCAATGACGCAAAGACGCATTAGGCCTGCCTACCCACCCCACTTGCGAAAAAAATGAAATGAAAAAAATAAAGCGCAATAAGCCCCTGTAAAGCTAATGATTGGCTCTCGAGAAATTTGGCACCGCAGTGCAAAGGAGTGAAGAGGAGTGACCGACAGCAGTCGGTATCTCGATGGAGCATTTGATCTTCCAGTGTGAAGATAGTAGAGCTTGCAGGGAGACTCTTTGTTCGAGGGGGGATTGTTGGGTTTGGGTCGAACAAATAGTCCCACATCGGCTAGACGTGGGGATGATCTTGGGCTTATAAGTATTTGGCAACTCCACCCAATAGACTAGTCTTTGAGATGGAGCCCCGAGTCCAACATGAAAAATGACTCATCATCTTTCAAAAAAATAATTTATTTGATATTCCAACACTTCTAACCTGTGGGAAGAAATATTATCACCAGTTGATGCAGCAGCCGATGCAATGTTGATGGCTTCTTCACCATGGAGGTACGGTACAAAGAAATTCTGTTGATGGCTTCTTCACCATTGGAGGTACGGTACAAAGAAATTCTTCATTTCCTCTGTGCTTCATAAAAGATGGTATCCATGGATTTGGAGAGTAACCATGTCACCGTACATTCTTATTGCAATTTCTTTGGTGAGCTTTTGAAGGAAAATATAGGGAATTTGTCAATTAAACGAAATTGCAAGCGGACTAAATACCATAATGGTGCACGTACAGGTTCTATACTTGATGACATTTCAAAGTTGTATAAAATATTGGAATTTTATAAGAAGGGTATCTGCTATCTAGGTTATTTTTATTATGTTAATCCCCTAAATTTAAGAGTTCATGCCTCTTGAAAAAGAGAGGAATCTCATTTCAGAGGCAAACATAACTTCCCTCCAGGCAAATCTAGAGCTTGCTAGGATCACAATCTTGAATTTAAAAAAAGAACAGATCACATTTCCCAGTAAAGATGTTTTAATTTTTTCAAAAATAAATTCAAGAAGTCAAGTAAGCCAATCCCTTTAGAAGCTACAAATGCTTAATTTGGAGTTATGATATATCAACTTTTAGAATAATTAGGGCAAGCAAAGAATAGTTCTAAAACTCCATGCTAGCACTTTAGGATTTGATCCAAGCTCCATATTTCACTATGTACACAACGATTATGAAATTATAACCAGAGGCTTGAAGTCTCAATATCAGTATCAGCCGTAAGTTAGTTTTTGGTACCAAGATCAATAATATAGGCAATATCAGTTATTTCATCTCAGTCAAATCAATATCGATATTATTTCAGTAGGACCGGCCATACCAATATCAGTTGTGCATAGTGATACTTCAAATCATGCAATTAACACATCCAGGACATGGTTTTCCTAATTTATGCTACTTCATCTATAACCATTATCTAAGAACAAACTAGATACCGCCTGATTCACTTTCGAAGATAAACTCTCAAGAAGTGGTTTCCTAGCATGCATATAGGCTGAAGCTAAAATTTCTTGTTTTAAGACGGTTTCTATTCTGCAAATCCAATCAAATGAATTTAGATGCATGTACATAACCCTTGGAACTAGAAGATCAAAAATATGTTAGATAAGATATCATTACCACTCTAAAATACACTTAGAGGGAGTGAATAGGGGTTTGCTAATCAAATGTAATTTTAAAACTACTTGTGATGAATAATGCAAACGGTTACTCAAAATAAGAATTGAAGCTGAATTCCCCGTGAAGGGCTCTAAAATTTGTTCTCTTTGATTCTTTTAGATAATGAGTTGCATTGCTCAATTGTTTCCTTATTGAGATGAGTATAAGCTGATAATGAGAGTGATGGAGTGAAAGCAATTATAAAATGTAAATGAACTACTACACAAGTATGAATAATAAAAAGCAATAGAGAAAAGATACAAAATTGAAAACTTGTAAACTTGAAGAAAGAAAAAACTTGAAGATTGAAAGCTACAAAACTTTTCTCTTTTGAAACAAACTTGAAAATTTGTAAACTTATGTTAACTTCTTTTTTTTTAAACCAAGACCAATTACCCATATATATAAGCAATAGATAAATATTATTTGTTTATCATACTGGATCATTTGGGGCGTCTTAAGACACTTGCAAACCAAAAATGCCCATTAGAATCCACTAAAAAAGAAACAGATCCAAAAACTAGCCGTTATGGACAACTGGCAAGTTGTCGGTTGACTGGCCAGTCGACCGCCAGCTCATCTAGAAAAGAGCCATTAGCTCCGGTCGACGCTTTTCAGTTCAAAGGGGAAAACAAACAGTTGGTCGACCGGCCCAACCCGAGAGCAAAGGGCTTTCGGTCGGTCGACCGCAAGGGTTAGCAGTTGATCGGTCGGTCGATCAACAACGTGGACAAATGTGCACGGCCCTTGGCCAAAGGCCTGGTCGACCATTTTGTCCTGAAATAGGCACCGGTCGATCGTCTGGTCGACGACTTGGCCTGAACCAGTTTTCTAGATATTTTTTGAGTTTCAAACATTTTTCAAAATATTTTGTATTGCTTTATAAGTAATATAGTAATATATTAATAATGAAATACATGTTCTAAACTTGTTATAAAATTTTAGAAAAATTATGAGACAGTATCAAAACTAAACATGCAAAATACCCATACTATTAAAACTTGTATTTTTTGAAATCGTGTATTTTGTGTGTATAACTTCTTGAGCATTACAACTATATTCTACACTTTAACAAACTAATATTTTGTAATGCTCTAGGTGACTATAAAATCTTCAAGCGGGCTTCTCCTTTAGCGACATCGAGTGCATTGAGCTTCAATCCTGTACTTGAATATTTTTGAGTCTTCAATACTTTCCTTTAGATGAAGAAAAACTCCTTGAATTCATTAGAATTCTGAAATATGCTTAAACACTTGAACTTGATTAGTACTAAATAACCACATATGTTTTGTTATCATCAAAACCATAAAACCGGTGATTGTAACCTTGGTCTTGTAGGTTCACCTAGAGGGGGGGTGAATAGGTGATGGCTAATCTAATGGTCACTTAATGAGGAATGATGCAAATAATGCGGAAGCTAAAAACAATTATGACCAAATAAAAACTTTTACACTATACACTATATATAACACAAGAGTGTAGCCGAATTCCCCGTGAAGGGCTCTGGACAAACTCTCTAGATTCCCCTTGAATGGGTTGAGGTGCCGCATTAGCTCTCTTGGTTGAATACAAGTGTTAGCAACAATCCCACGTAAGTATATATATATTATGCACAAAAGAATATATCAAGCATATAAAGATGTACACTATAATTGAATGCAAGATATAACAAGAGACAAAGAGAGAGAGAGAGAAAAAGCAATCGCAAACACAAAGGGTTTGTTTCGAGGTTCGAGCACACTTGCTCTACATCCCCGCCTTCGACACACGAAGGATTTTCACTATGCAAGATCCCAATGGATCTCTCCTCGGTGCCGCAACACCTACAAGCCCTCGGACTCCCTAGTCCCGTACACACGCAAGCTCACTAGCTCGCCGAGGCCGCACCTCAAAACCGAGTTCACACACGAACTCAAAACCACCGCGAGCACACTTGCCCGCCTCCTCAAAGTACAAAGAAAAGATCTTTGGTGATCACAACACTTTGATCACCTAAAGCACTCTCACTACAACACACCTATAGGATGAATAATCAATGGATGCTCAAGTGTGGTGTGAGAAAAACAAGGATGAGAGATGTGGAGGAAAACTCAAAGACTTTCTTTTAAACACTCTTGGTAAATTCTTCCCTTTTGATTGAAAGTATTAGCTCTCTATTTAGTGGAGAAAACTCATTTAAAGGAATGGGAAAAACTGGCTCAAAGTTCACTAGAAATCTTAGCTTGAAACAATGACCAAACCCCCAAATTTATAGGCCAGAAAAATATAGCCGTTGGAGTCTGTCAGAGCTGCCGGTCGACCGCCCGGTCGACCGCCAACGGTCGGATTTCTGACCGTTGGAGCCACGGTCGACCGGTGCGGTCGACCGAACTTTCAGAGAGCACTGCTCTCTGGAGCGGTCGACCGGCACGGTCGACCGTCTACCAGTACACATAGGCGTGCACGTTTGTGCACGTCGGTCGACCGACCCGGTCGACCGACTTCAGGACTAGTCGACTATAAAGGTAGGCAAGTCGACTAGCTGAAGCCTGAAAACAGTTTTCTGGGATAAAAAAGTTTGTCTTTTTGGCTTAAATAAAATCCCATAAAAATATAAAAATCTACAAAATAGTTTTAACCAATATACTTGATAAACAAGCATGCTTGCACAAAATCAAGGCATGTTATAAAAGATTAGACTATTTTTATAACTTGAAAATATTTGGCTTATGATAAAAACTGTTTTTCCAATCTTCATCAAATACAAAAACAAGATATACTTTTAAGACATAGTGTGTATGGATATGATCCACTACACAATCAAGATGAAATATCTATATTTTTGTCATTAAGGCTCTAAATATGGTTTTGGTTGAAACATATAACTTTGAAATAAAACTAAAACTATGTTTTTCTAAAATGAAAGTCTTTTCTAAATCTGAAAATTCTTTTATGAAAACAAACTAAATCAAGAGTGTGTGTGCTATACTTGAGCAATCCACCAACTATCTATCCTTTACATTTTATCTAAAAACAAAAACAAAATCTTATACCTAGACACAAGTCTTCATCTTCTTGAAGTCTTCCCTTGAAGGCTTCTCATCTTCTTGACTTGGTCCAAGCTTGATCCAAAAGCTCCTTGGATCACACCATGCTAGCTTCAAATCTTGACATTTTATCCTTTGTTGAGCTATGCACCTACTAAGATCTTGATAATGAATCTGTCACTAATTAAACACAAGATCATTAGTAAACATAACTTCATGAGTTGATCATCATCAAAACTAGGGTGATAGGCCTTTGGGCCAACAATCTCCCCTTTTTGATGATGACAAAACTCATGGAGTTATATATGCATGGATTAAAGTAGAGCTTCAAAGAAGCTCCCCCTTAACTCATGCATAGACATAAATAATAATATATGACAATGAAGCTCATAAATATGTATGCAAATGATGGAGATGAAACAAAATAAATCTTTTTCTCCTATTTGCAAAGCAAAACTTATATGCATAAATAACAAGGAAGACAAATACTACTCCCCCTTAAGTAATGAAAACATGCATATATACTCAAATACTTCTCCCCCTTTTGTCAATCATCAACAAAGGGTTCAAAGTGAAATCAAATCAAATAAATTTTTCTCCCCCTTTTTGTCAAAAACAAAAAGATCAAGAAGGGGTAATACAAATCAATCAATAAAGATTTATATGCGATATACATTTATGAAGAGGAAGACGCTAAGTTAGCTTCCCTACACATATGCATTACATGAAGAAGGGATGACAAGCCCTAACTCACATAACACATTATGTAATGTAAGCATAAGAGGAGATGTGAAGCTCCCCCTACACACGTATATCATATAAAGAAGAGTTGTCAAGCTCCTCAATTTATAATATACTCAACATAAATCCATATGTAAGAGAGATGTTAAGCTCTCCTTGCATATAGGAAATACAAATCAAAAGTTTTGAATTTCCTTTAAAATTTTGAAGTTTCTTAATAAAACACATTTTGAGATATCAATCAACATATATTTTTTTTACTTTTATTTTGATATCAAATTTGAAAACATATTGCATAAGCTTTAAGAATTACCAATTGAAAGTTGAATTAAGCTTAGCAAATAGATCACATATACGTATGAAAAGATAATACCAATAGAAATTCATATAATTTAAATTTGAAAGCATTCATACATACAATAAAATACGAGTATATAAAAATCATATTGATACCAATTGAAAATATCCAATGATACCAATTGACGAGTAAGCTTATCATATACTCTATCATATGAAGAGATTGCACTAGTTAATATGAAAATATTTTAAAACTAGTACGAAATCCTTCAAGCAAGGAATAAAGCAAAAAGAAATGTCAATAAAACTCAATATTCCTTTAAATCATCACACATTTTTTTTTATATTAAAAACAAAATTTATATTCAAGATATTTGTATGTTTTGACAATACAATAAGTATACATACACATCTCTTAAACACAATTGAGTCCATATAAATAGTTTGCATTAAAGGCAAATGACTCAAGAGGTATACATGTATATCTTAAAGTTTGGCAAAATACACATATACATGAAATGGAAACACATGACCATAAATCAAATCAAAAAGTGTGAATACAAGTTAAAAATGTATGTATCATCAAAACCAAGCAATACAAGCACATTTCATGGGTTCAAATAAGCGTTTAAGCACAAATGTAAATAGATGTATTTTTGGCCCATGATTTGTACAAGTATAAATCCTAGTGTTGATAAAACGAACATATAAACTAATATTCAATACATGAAGCATCAAATTTTGAGAAAAATAGAATCATGTGTAAATCCCAAAAACTATTTGAAGAATAAATAACTAATTTAAATTGATTTTGAATAACTAGTTAAAGATCCTTCAAATATATCAAATCATATGTTTTTCATAAAACATAACTAGATACACAAAAATTTAAGCACTCATGATCAATAAAGCTCAAAAATGATTTTAACAAAAGTGTGAGCGTTAAACGATCATGTAAAAAGCATTTTATGAAAATAGTCAATGAAGCTCAAAAAGATCATAAGACACATTTTAACATGAAAAATCATTTTTCATCAAAAACACTAATCTTCATGGTATATGTATGATTAATCCAATCCTAGCAATACACATACATATCCTAAATAAAAAAAAAGAGTCTATTAATGATGTTTGCATTAAGGCAAGAGACTCACGGGTATACATGTATATTTATTAGATTTGAATAAAGAATACATATACATGAAGTAAAGCATAAAGTAGGTAAAACATGTATAAAAGAGAATCATCAAAACTAGTCTATACATATGCATATAGTGGATACAAATGAGCATGAAGTTCAATTATATATGAATCAATTGTAATTCACTATTTGTATATGTATACATGCAAGTTTGACACATTCTACATCTAAGCATGTAAATATCACATGAAGCACAATAATACATAAAATATGAACATGCTATATGATATCAAAGAATAAGCATGTAAATAAAAGTAGGAGTTTAGAGAGTGTTACCAACTCCAAAGCTCCATCATGGTGGTTGTCCCACCAAAGCTCCTTGATAGCGATGCATCCAAATGTTTGTCCATCAAGTCCATTGCATCCACTACCAAAGCACCAATTCTCTCACGTTTTGTGAGAGCCCTCACCTACATCAAAAGCAAATGGTGGGGGTTTTGGTACCCATATTTTCTTGGGTCCTTTGGGGTTAGTCTTGTAAGGAACCCAAAATCTTTTATAATTAGCAAAATTTAGAGAATTAATATTATCATAACAAAACTTTGCTAAATGACCTTTGCGGCCACAATGTGTACATATGTACACCTTAGTATGCTTATGTGTAGGAGTGTGAACATGTTGTGCAACATAAGCATATGCATGATGGTATGATGTGCATGAACATGTGGAGTTTGTTTCTTTGAAAACATTGACTCCAACCTAGAATGATTAAAAGCACAAGAGTTCAAAGTTGAACTCAAACCATCCATTTTATTTTTCAAATTCTTAATCTCATTAGTTGTGGCATGTAAAGCATGATGAGATATATGATCATTTTTCTTTTTCTTTTGTGAAACAAAATCTTTTTCCTTTTCAACAAATTTTCTTTTCAAAGTAATGTTTTCTTGAAAACAACTTCTTTTTGTTTTCCACCAAATCAATTTTATTTTTCAAAGACATATTTCCTTCACATAAATCATTCAATTTTGACATGAGGGAAACATTTTCATTTTTCAAATCATTGTTTTCTTTTTCTAAGCATGCCATTTTATTTTCTAAAGAATCTTTTTCATTAAGCATGGCATCAAAATTCTTTTTCAAATTTTTGTTATCTTTTTCTAAACATGCAATGTTAGATCTAAATGAATCTTGTTCTATATGCATGCAAGCAATGTTCTTTTTCAATTTTTATTTTCCTTTTTAATCATGTCATATTTTTCAAGCAATAGATGACAAAAAGTAGATAGCTCATCATATGACATGTCCTCATCATCGGATTCGGAGTTTACCTCAAGGGGGTTATCCCCTTGGACCATGTAGCACTTGTTGGAGGTGTCGCTTCCAACATCCGAGTCACTCCCGCATAGTATAGATCTTTTTCGCCGAGGGAGGTGATGATGTTCCATACTACAAAAGCCGATTCAACATTAGAAACCCTAGATAAATAATCATCATTTAGGGTTGACTTGATAGCATGAAGGGCTTTTGCATTAGCCTCAAAATTCTTACCATTTAAAGAATATGCATTATTAGTAGTGGCAAGTTATACATGAATGCCTAAGGCCTTGAGGTACAATGACATCTTAACATTCCAAATTTGGATGTTAAGAATGTCAAAGGTGGGTGGTGACATGAACTCCATAGTGTGTGTGTGTACAAAATCTTGAGATTAGCCTAAAAATAAGGATCTTAACTCTAGGTTGTTAGACCAAAATCAGAGTACCAAGCTCTGATACCAATTGTAGGTTCACCTAGAGGGGGGGTGAATAGGTGATGGCTAATCTAATGGTCACTTAATGAGGAATGATGCAAATAATGCGGGAGCTAAAAACAATTATGACCAAATAAAAACTTTTACACTATACACTATGTATAACACATGAGTGTTGCCGAATTCCCCGTGAAGGGCTCTGGACAAACTCCTCTAGATTCCCCTTGAATGGGTTGAGGTGCCACGTTGGCTCTCTTGGTTGAATACAAGTGTTAGCAACAATCCCACGCAAGTATATATATTATGCACAGAAGAATATATCAAGCATATAAAGATGTACACTATAATTGAATGCAAGATATAACAAGAGACAAAGAGAGAGAGAGAGAAAAGGCAATCGCAAACACAAAGGGTTTGTTTCGAGGTTCGAGCACACTTGCTCTACATCCCCGCCTTCGACACACGAAGGATTTCCACTATGCAAGATCCCAATGGATCTCTCCTCGGTGCCGCAACACCTACAAGCCCTCGGACTCCCTAGTCCCGTACACACGCAAGCTCACTAGCTCGCCGAGGCCGCACCTCAAACCACCGAGTTCACACACGAACTCAAAACCATCGCGAGCACACTTACCCGCCTCCTCAAAGTACAAAGAAAAGATCTTTGGTGATCACAACACTTTGATCACCTAAAGCACTCTCACTACAACACACCTATAGGATGAATAATCAATGGATGCTCAAGTGTAGTGTGAGAAAAAACAAGGATGAGAGAGGTGGAGGAAACTCAAAGACTTTCTTTAAAACACTCTTGGTAAATTTTTCCCTTTTGATTGGAAGTATTAGCTCTCTATTTAGTGGAGAAAACTCTTTTAAAGGAATGGGAAAAACTGGCTCAAAGTCCACTAGAAATCTTGGCTTGAAACAATGACCAAACCCCCAAATTTATAGGCCAGAAAAATATAACCGTTGGGGTCTGTCAGAGCTGCCGGTCGACCGCCCGGTCGACCGCCCAACCGTCGGATTTCTGACCGTTGGAGCCACGGTCGACCGGTGCGGTCGACCGAACTTTCCAGAGAGCACTGCTCTCTGGATCGGTCGACCGGCACGGTCGACCGTCTACCAGTACACATAGGCGTGCACGTTTGTGCACGTCGGTCGACCGACCCGGTCGACCGACTTCAGGACTAGTCGACTATAAAGGTAGGCAAGTCGACTAGCTGAAGCCTGAAAACAGTTTTCTGGGATAAAAAAGTTTGTCTTTTTGGCTTAAATAAAATCCCATAAAATATATAAAAATCTACAAAAATAGTTTTAACCAATATACTTGATAAACAAACATGCTTGCACAAAATCAAGGCATGTTATAAAAGATTGGACTATTTTTGTAACTTGGAAATATTTGGCTTATGATAAAAACTGTTTTTCCAAATCTTCATCAAATACAAAAACAAGATATACTTTTAAGACATAGTGTGTATGGATATGATCCACTACACAATCAAGATGAAATATCTATGTTTTTGTCATTAAGGCTCTAAATATGGTTTGGTTGAAACATATAACTTTGAATAAAAACCAAAACTATGTTTTTCTAAAATGAAAGTTTTCTAAATCTGAAAATTCTTTTATAAAAACAAACTAAATCAAGAGTGTGTGTGCATGGTATACTTGAGCAATCCACCAACTATCTATCCTTTACATTTTATCTAAAAATAAAAACAAAATCTTATACCTAGACACAAGTCTTCATCTTCTTGAAGTGTTCCCTTGAAGGCTTCTCATCTTCTTGACTTGGTCCAAGCTTGATCCAAAAGCTCCTTGGATCACACCGTGCTAGCTCCAAATCTTGACATTTTATCCTTTGTTGAGCTATGCACCTACTAAGATCTTGATAATGAATCTGTCACTAATTAAACACAAGATCATTAGTAAACATAACTTCATGAGTTGATCATCATCAAAATTAGGGTGATAGGCCTTTGGGCCAACAGGTCTCGCATCTTTTTGAAGGGATTTGGCATAACAAAGCTCCTTCTATTTGTCCACAGGCTACTTCGTGGATTGATCGGCTATCTCCTTTACTGGTTGGGAAGAGCTTGCCACCAGCTGACCATACTGTTTCAAGTACTAATTGCTGGATCGGGTCTCGACGTAAAAGAGCACCTGTACCAGCAGCCAAGGCAGACCCCTCTTCTCCTGAACTAGTAAGGGAGCAACATCTTACTCAGTTTCCCTGATAAAGATACCGCCATATTACTAGAGGACACTTAAGCCTTGCCTTTAGATTCCTTATGTGTAATAGTTGTCCATTGTTGGCTTTTGATAATATCGGGGTGAACCCACATTATCTCTCCTCGAGGAGTAGTGACAAGGACAAGGCCTTTCTCCTTTTTGTTGTGGAATCGGTATTGATCACCTTAATTTTCCCTTTTGGGATGGGAACCACTCCGGTTGGTACTGACGGGAGTTCTTTGCCAAACTAAAGAGATGTCATATTAGTCATCACCTTCTTCTGCTCTGGACAGAGTTTGAGGACATCCGCGTTAATTAGAACTTGAAGAACATCCTTGAAGATGTAGCAGTGCTTCGTAGGATGCCCAACATCCTGTGATATAAATAGTAGTTGGGATCATCAGTCTTCTCGACTTCGTTAGGGCATTTGATCTTTTCTAATTTGAGTTTGTTACCCTTCTAGAGTAATTTGAACAGAAAGATCACGTGCTCTCCTTGAAGGAGTCCGATTTACTAGCACATGTTTGGCCAGGCAGGAGTACTTATTAGTCTCTAATATTGCATAATTTTTATCACGTCTGCACATTTGTCTTATATGAAATACTGCTAATAATGATTTTCTTGTGTGATCCTAAGTCTATGGTGTGCAATGAAGAAAAAGACCCTAAATCACCATTTAATGGGTGATTAATGGCGTACAGAGTAGCTATTAACTTTAGGAGGTGATCCTGTCCGACCAGGGAATCAAATCAGAAATTTAGAAGATCCTACTGATAGGGGACTGAAGCGACTGCACGCAGCAGGCAGTGCTGCGCGCGCCGCCCTAGTGCAGAGAAACGTGGCTCTGGCCGCATTTTCATGGCCGTACTGGCACGGCCACATCAGTATCTTGGGCAGGGGTTGTCCCCCTGGCCCCCTTTCCCTTGGTGCCTATAAATACCCCCTAGGGGGTTCTTCAGAGAGATATTCAGAGAGTTTAGGATCTTTATATTAGTTTGTTTTGGGAGCTGTAGTTGTTGTGTTCTCTTCTTTTTCTAGTTTAATTTAGCCATGAGAGAGAGAGAGAGAGAGAGAGAGAGAGAGAGAGTGTATGTGTACAAGTAGCATTTGAAGGTAACAAGCTTATACAAGTATTACTTCTCTTTCTTCTTTTCTTTACTTGTTGTTTTCATTTACTTTAAAAACTTTCTTGTTTTAGTGTAATACTCCTTCTCTTACTTCTTCTCTCTTGTTGTTTCTTTTCTTACTCATGTCTAACTAACTCTTTCATTGCATCGCTAACTAACTACTAACTCATTAATCTCTAACAACATGATTGATAACTCAAATGAGTTAATAGTATCAAAAAGCCTTGTGCAAACGAGAGCTATGACATCTTAAGACGAGGTTCTAACTCTAACTTACTTTAAGTATTCTCTTTCTTATATTTCATACTTAACGAGTTTTTGATGATCTATATATTGTAACCTTTACTTGTCTTTGTAAGTTAGAGGTATTCCTATTAATCTTTGTTTATACCATTTGTGCACTTGTTTCTTCCTTTATTCTCACCTTCGATTGGATCTGGATAAAGAATGTTCAAGTTTTGCCGTGTAAAACTAAATTAAAGAAAAGACTTTCATTCGGTCTCCAACGCGAATAATTCTTATGCATAAAGGTTATGCTTGTCTATAATATATCGTGAGGCTACATGTTCAAGAAGTTAGAGATTAGTGGGTGCACTTAGTAGAAAGTTAGCCATGCATTTTTACCATTAAGAAAATCCAGTTTTATAAACAACATACCAATCCAAATGAACTTTGAAACAACACTTATTTTCATTTCAATTCTTTATTTGAAACAAAGAACTTTTTCTTTACTTTGAACAACGAAGCCGCATCAAAACTTCCATCGCTCTCCCTCCTTGTGGATATGACCCGTATAGCCACTTTGCTAGTACGGAAGAATCACAAAAGTAAAATCACCTAGAGGGGGGTAAATAGGTGAATATGTTAATCAATGCACAAATTAAAAATGAGATGATGCAACGATCACTCAAAATAAGATTAGAAGCCGAATACCCCGTGAAAGGCTCTGAACTCCTTCCTCGTGATTCCTTTAGGGTGCGCAATGCAATCTTATTGTGAGAGTATAGATCGACAATATAAGAATGAATGAACAGATAGTAAACAACACAAGTAAACCAATCGCAAAGACAGAGATTTGTTTCGAGGTTCGAGCAACCAGCTCTACGTCCCCACCTTCACCAAGAAGGATTTCTGATTCACTAGAATTTTCACAAAGGATTACAACCACTAGGGAGTACCTAACTCCTCAATCACACTCCTCTAGTTCAGAGGTAGTAGAGCCACAAATACAATAATCACTACGTGATCAAAAGACCATAAACTCTCTTTTGAAAAACTTTTCTTTACAAAAATCCTAGAGAATAATATATAAGATTGAAGCTCAAGGTTTTATAAGTGATATAAAAAGAGAAGAGAGATTTTAAGTACCAAAAACTTTCAGAAAACTTTTGAAAATAATAACCCAAAACTTAAACAAAAGCTCTTTCTCAAGAAAACTCAAAATTTTTGATATTGAATTTATTGTTGTGAAAACCTCTATCCTAATGACCCCTTTATATAGGATTTAGGAAGAGTAAACATAGAAAACTTTTACCTGAATAAAAGAGGAAGAAATTAACCCTCAAATACAGCAAACCACATTTTTTAAAACTTAAACACGTTTTAAAAACATGTTAAAAATCAGCCTCCAGAAAATTAGCTATTACTGCCAATCTGGCAGATTGGTCAAATTTGAGCACATTTTTCAGGCTGCAAACGTCCGAATTCAGAATTAGGTATATAGGGATAATTTGTAAATATTTAAGTCTTCTTTTTAATGCAACTGAAATCAACTTAATATCAATTTTATTGGAAAGTTATTAATAAAATCTGACAGGTAGCAAATCAGATACTGTAAGCTATTTTTAGAACAAGAATAGAGTTCAACCAAATATTTGACATCTTTAAAATTTGAATCTTAAAAAGATTATTGAATAAGAAATTTAGATCTAAAAGTTATCTTTGAAATGCAAGTTAAATCATATAATTTGAATATAAGAATAAAAATTTATGATAACAAATATAAAAGGGTGTTAAGCAGATCAGTAGAACTAAAACTGGTTCAAATCTAAAACCCGATATATGTACTTGAAATAAAAAATCAGTTAAACGAAAAATCAAAAGTATTGAATTTTTGTGTGTGTATTTGAGCTTTAAACATATATACTATTCTTTAACAAAATAAACTATATGAGTCTACAGGCAGGAGTCTCTGATAGTTGATATTGAGTAACGTTTGAGCTAGATCCTAATATCCCATGGTTGAGAACTCTTGAGCCATCAATTCCTGTATCAATCTGAAATTAATTCTTTAACTTCTATTAGTACCAAATAGCTTTTATATGGTTTGTTATCATCAAAACACATAACCCGGGGAATGTAACCTTTGGGCCAACAATCTCCCCTTTTTTGATGATGACAAAACATATAAGCTGCAAAATAAAATATAGGAGGGAGGTAAAAGCTCTCCCTCAAATGAGGCTCTATTTTATCAAGTATAAAACATGAAAACGTATACATATATGAACATGTACAAAACATGAAACCTATATATTGAGATAAACATGTACAAAACATGAACATGTATAAAACATGAAAACATATACATATATAAACATGTATAAAACATGAAACCTACATATATAAGATAAACATGTACAAAACATGAACATGTACAAAACATGAAATAAAACATGAAACCACCAATACTTCTCCCCCTTTTTGTCATACATCAAAAAGGGTTAGAAAACAACTAATAAACAATACATGCATAAACAAGATATAAACATGCATATATGTACATAAACTCAAATATCTCTTCCCTTTTTGCCAATTCATCAACAAAGGGGTTAAGAAAAAACAATCAATTATCATATCATTAAATCTTAAAGATCAAAACTTAAGTTTTTTTTCATACCAATTAAAATTTTTGATAAACATATTGATACCAATTGAAAAATATTGATACCAATTAAAGGTAAAAAGCAAATTTTTAGGTAAATACTAGAATCATTTTGCAATAAGGATACCAAATAGAGAATAATATCAATTTAAGATCATTGATACTAATATTGAAAATGCTAGCATACATCAAACCAAACTATTTTACATCATAAATGGTGAGAGAAGATACCAATTTAAAATGAAAACTGATACAAATTGAAAATACAACCCATACCAATTTTACATAAAATTAATTTATAAACAAGAATTTTCTCCCCTTTTATGAAATACTAAAAGAAACAATGCATAAGCTTAAACAGATACTAATTAAAAATAATTGACATGATGAACTAAATCAAGCTTAGCAAACATAATTTGTGCTTTTTCAAGAAAAATTGTAAAGACATGTGAAACAAGCACAATCAAATCATATATATGTATTTATGGATATACTAATTGAAATATGAGGCATACATATATAGCAAACACATATGAGTATACAAACATATGAAATATCAATTTTGATACCAATAAAAATATAATGAGGATCAAGTGTATAACTCATACTTACCACCCTTATTATGCACAAGTTTAAAAGATATTCAAGAAGGGTATACAAGGCATGGTCACCCATCCAACCGCCCTTAAAAGGTAGGGGTTTTCAAAAGTTATGATTTGAAAGTAAATAGGTATAGTTTTGAAAACTCTACCATTTGAAGAATAGAAACTAGTTTTAAAGATATTTTTAAAAACTAGTAAGAAATCCTTCAAAATATGAAACCAAACATACATCCCATGAAAACATGAAAATCACATAATAATTGACACTCAAAGTCTATAAAGCACATATAAGCTCATGAAAATAAAGTCAGGAGTAAACACCAAATATAGAGTGTAAGAATCATGTAATCAACAAAATCAGGAAAATAAGACATTTAAGCTCAAATCAAATTCCTTTACAAACATGAAAAACATAAAAGTTTAATTTTTATCAAAACAAAACAAACCTCAAGACATATGATGTTTTGTGTAAACTAGAGTATACATACTTATCCAAGCATAAACGAATCCACAACAGTATATTACATGAAGGCAAGTGTTTTAAGGATGTACGTGTATATCTATTAGTTTAGACATAAAGTAACATATACATGAAGCTAACACATTATCATGAAACCATGTGCAAAAATAGAAAATGCAAGTATAAATGAGAGAATCATTAAAACTAGGCTATACAAGTACATGTAATGAGTACAAGTGAGCAATGAAGTACAAACTCATAATAACCAAGTGTAGCTCATACTTGTACAAGTATTTACACAAGTTTTAATGAAAACTACATTTAAACAAGTAATCAAAATCATGAAGTACAAAATCAAGCATATAAACCAAAACATGAATCTAAACATGATCAATCATAATGAGCATTGAAACCAAAACATGCTAAAAATATTTATATGAAAGTATATGAATAAAATAGGAGTTAGAGATTGTTACCAAAACCAATAGGGTAATCTCTTAGTCTCCAAACTAAGGTGGTCCTCCCACCAAACTCCCCTTAAAAGTTATGCGTCTGAAAGTGTCACCGTTTATCTCGGAACGCATTCACCTCAAGGCACCAACTGTAGGATCTATAATCAAAGCAACACAACACTAGAGGGGGGGTGAATAGTGTTTATAAAAATTTAAATCAAACTACTTGCAGGAAATAAACAATGCACAAGATAAACTCAGAAAATTCAAACGCAAAGACAAGAGAGTTATCCTGGTTCGGTCCTTGTGACCTACATCCAGTCCCCAAGCCAACGCTTGAGATTTTCCTTTCCTTATTTGTGTACACCCACAACCAATGCCTTGTACACCACTTGACAAACGCCCTTTGTCAAATGTGCACAACTCTTCTTTACACCAAGAGAACAAACATCTTGTACAACTTTCTTCTACTCCCAAGAAGACGCCTTGTACAATGATCTTCTTTGAATGATTACAATGAACCTATAAGCCTTGAGATTGAATGTATTTGTGGACAAGGTTTCTTATAGGAGAGATTTCAGAAATCTTCACAATGGACTTTGAATTTAGTGAAGAAAATGAAAAGAAACAAGTTTTCAGAAAACAGAATATTTGGACAGAGTTTTGGCTGAAAACTTTGGATTTGAATTGGTGTAATAGCCCTAGGACAATACCCCTATTTATAGGTGAAATCCATAGTAAGTTAGGGTAGTTATCAGGCCTAATTCAAATTTTGAAACGTTGAAAAAACGCACCAGAATTCACCAACTGCACAGCAGTTAACAACTGTTATTAGTCGACTTGAACAAGAGACTAGTCGACTAGCAGAACAAAATTTCCACTGATTAGTCGACTACAACAAGGGGTTAGTCGACTATGTTTTGACTGATACAGACATTTGGTTTCTGGAAAACTGAATGTAGTCGACTATATTGACACTGTTAGTCGACTAGGTAATGTGTTAGTCGACTAACTTTCATGTCAGACAGAAACAGAGAGTTAGGGAAATTTTGTATAGTTATTAGTCGACTTGGTAAATTGTTTAGTCGACTAGGTATCTGTTAGTCGACTACATATGGAAGTCAAGTCGACTAACTTTCATGACAGAGAACAAACAGAGACTTGGGTCATTTGTTTTGGAAGTATCTAGTCGACTAGAGATTTTGGAAAGTCGACTATATAAGGGATAGTCGACTATTGTAACGCCCCGATCCCGTAGGTACGGGGACGTTATGGCGACGTACATACGCGAGGTGTAAACACGCTCACGCGTACGTTAAGCCTCAGTACAATAAATACCTCCATAAATACCTGGGGTCCAGCATGTGATAAGTACAAGAATACCTGCAGAAGAGGGTCAGAGATCATAACAGATATGATAAATGGGAACAAAGAAGATAACAGAAATAAATGCTCAAGGTACCTATGAATGGTCCCGATGAGGAATCTCCTATGTGACTCCATGGCACTCCCAGATACTACGGTATGCGGCTCTCCAATCTGGGCACGCAAACCCAGGGTCGTCAGAAAGCGACCTAGTGAGTGGTAAAATGAAGGAGGCAGTAATAGATACTATAATAATACAAGCATGATACGAATATATATAATACATGATGTTATAGAAGTGATACCATATAATAAGCATATATGAAGCAGTAGAAATATAGTAACATGTCCTCTTTTAATACCATCACTACCTAACCAGTCATCATCGGGTCAAGTCTATAATCGTATCCAGTGTTATAACATAATACATAAGATTGTATAGTGGTGACGTGATAGACATGTACATGGTAGTGATGACGTGATAGAGGTGAACATGCAGATGGGCATATGTCGCAACAATAAAATATATGCAATGCAGAACATGCATAGTATGCCACTACATACAGTGTAAAACGTATCCGGTAATGTAACAAAGTATACATGTGCATGAGTAATAGGTCACTACAGAAAGTGTAACAGAAAACAGGTACAGTATCAATGTATACATGTAACATGATAGCAAGTACATGATCAGGAACAGTAACAAGTACAACTAAACATGGGTCAGGCAGGTCATGTCAAAGTCATGTCATTTATACAATAGTAGCGATCAGTACCACTTGATATTTTAATCATTCTCTTCCAGTGTCCCATACCACTGGCAGTTCATACTGGAGCCCGCACTCCAGTCGAACTCATCCGGACATGGCCTACGGGTACCATTATCCAAACGAGAGAGTGACCAAATAACAAGTGTTCCTGACGTCACTATTGTGTATACTGTTTTATTATGTTAATTGGAAATTCGTGGTCGAAGAGTTCTTATCGGGTAGATGTATCCCGTGCATACCCGGGATCACGGCTTTTATCAGACCCCTGGCTGCTGAGACCAGGGCCCTCCGCTAAGAGGGGAACAATAATCAAGTATAACAATAGCTCATGGAGCAATTGGTAGGCAGCCCTCCTACCGTCCCCTGCAGTGGGAAAACAATATGGATCCAGTACATCACCGATAAGATCTAATCAACCGTCAAGTCTCCCCCATACCCGAGTTATCTTTATGATCTGATATATCAAGTATACACTGTAACAAGAACGAATACAGTACATGATACGGTAACATGATAACTGGACCAGAGCTCTGTTGATAGCGTAGAACAATATAACGGGAATCAGGAACAATATCACATGAACAAGATAACATGAACAGTATAACGGGAAACGGGAACACTAGATGTGGGATTCCCACATATCGCATATCAACAGCTCGCATGTCCAGTATCAGCAATATCCATATCCGTAACAGGAAACAATCATCTAATCATGAATACAGGAACATGAAACAATAATACACGTAATAGGCATGATGATCCATATGACAAGAATATAGAGAAACTATATATAAGCATGTGTCACAGGGAAACATGACATGCATGTGGAACAGTGATATGTAACATGAAATGCAGGCATGTGTGTAGCAGGGATATGTAAACATGAAATGATGTAGTCCGTGCAGTGATCTATCCGTGTACTATCTCAGTGCACGTGCATGTCCTGACAGTGAGCAGTGCGTCCATGTAACGAGGATATCAATCTAACATGATGGTATCCAGTGAACTGGTGTATCCGTGTCCCCCTAATAAAGTACAGGGTATCCGTGTCACAGTAACCATAACATGAAATAGTAGTGTTGGTGTATCCGTATAGCAGTAATTCTATAACAGTCAATAACAGTGTTAGTGTATCCGTGAATGACAATATATCGTGTAATGTGTGATGTACTGGGTGTAGAGTATCTAATGTTCTAGAATGTTTGGGTAACAATTACGGATACATGCAGTAACGTTGTCTAGTGTGAGGCAGGTACCGGTGAGCATAGCTAAGCGAGTATCAGCTATCCCTATTCGTAATGACGGTCACCATATTATGATCGTCTAAAGAAATTAGTATCATTTATACTCATCGTACTCAGTATCATTTAACCGGTAATGTCTTATTTACATAAAACAGTCAAGTTCAATCAATATGATAAAAAGACAATTTTTTAAAATAAAAACACTCACAAACTGGTTATGGGACTGTAGCTCTCGTTCCCACGATCGCAACGGATCCAGAATCGTCCAAATCGGAATCCGGATGCTCCTGATATCGCCCGAAGACTAAATCATAACAAATAGGGTTAAATATGCAAATATTGAATTGTACAAGGGGGTTTTCTGTAAATTACCTTTATTGGGTTTCGGATGCGGGTTTGGCTCATAACGGGTCGGGTCCAGATCACAACCCAAACCTGTTAATTTAAGTTAAATGGGTTATAGGGTTAACGGGTCGGGTTGGAGGAATTATTGGGTATGGGGTTTTTAATAAACCCAATTGGGTTAATGGGTTTGGGTTAAAACCCAAACCCATACAAGAGAGGAATAGCAGCAGCAGCTCTTGCTGCTGCTGCCCCCTGCGCAGGCCGGCCGGCGGCGCTCAAGCCCCGCCGGCGGCGGGTCTAGCCGCCGGCGGTGGGTCAGAGAGAGAGGAAAGCGGAGAGAGAGATAGAGAGAGAAAAAAGAGAGGAAAGAGAAGGAGAAGTAGCAGCACAGAAAGAAGAAGAAGAAGAAGAAGAAGAAGAAGAAAGAAAAGAAGAAGAAGAAAGAAAAGAAAAGAAAAAGAAAAGAGAGGGAAGGTGGTGGCGGCGTCGGCCGTGGCCGGGGCGCGGCGGCGGCCGGCCAGGGCCGCCTGCGACGCGTGGCCAGGGAGCATGCCGGTGGCGCGCCGGCCACCGGCGACGAGTCGGGTCCGTCTGGAC